>QMEG01002600.1:67311-154399 GCA_010665285.1 Linum bienne
TATATATATATATATATATATATATATTGGTTCATTTAAAATGAAACCAAGTCACAAACGAATTTTTTCCGAGCTGAACATCAAACCACTCACAAACGACATGGTTTGTCAACATCCCTAATCGTAATTGACTTCTTGATGCTTGATCTTGACCCGGTAGGTTTTGGTCGATTGTTGCGCAAGAAAGATATATATATATATATCCAACAACAACGGTAGCAGTTGGTTTAAATTTATCCAGTTGGAGCAGAATGGTTAGAGGCCAGCCATGGGTTTCCTTGTTGTGGGAAGCTGGTTACACGTGTTAAACTTCCTTTGGTGCGGTTACACTCTATTCAATTGTACCTCGTTTCAAGGGGAGCGAAGTTGCAGATATTATGGTCTTAGCCAACTTTGACAAGATATATATGCAAACATTTTGACACCAAGACAGAAATATGCAGGGGCGGCTCTGTTCGCACTTGCTCTTCACCATTCTCAAACCCACCATACAAATCCATAAAACCCTTTTCTCTCCCTTAATCTTCAGCCCATCGGACAAGGCGATGCTACCACCACCACCACCAATATTTCTTCCGTCAAGGATAAGCCTCAGCTCTGGATTCACCAAGACTCCGGTTTGCTCCTTCCCGTTTTCAGGTACGTACGTATTGAACAAGTATGCATGCACAATATGGTTGCCATCGATTTATCAAAATGTTATGAAATATGAATAATCTTTACAAAACGAAAACACATGTAGCTTCTTGGGAGTGGAGCTTAAAGCATGGGACGGGCTGAAGGAGACTGCTCGATCTTCTTCCCAGCTAAGGCATCACATTGGATCAGTAATTTTGATTCATTTTCTCTTCAAATTTTATTTATATTCAATTAATAAGAAAGGACTAAGTAATAAATAATTAACATTGTTGTTCTCACACGTAACAGTACATGAAATTGTTATTGGAAGAGAAGGATAGGTCTGTTGGGTCGCGAGCGGAAATGTAGCGGAATTTATGATCGAAAAAGATAATATTTTGATAACTCACTCAATTGATCACTCAATTTTGTAAATATTACAATTTGGTCACTTGACCAATTCCCTCACCCTCACAAATTGCTTTGCGTACAATTTGTTTTCTCTACACTTCACACTTGCCTAAAGTGAGGCTGCATATTTATAGGACAATACAACCTCCTTAGGAAGATACTAGCACACTTGGTAGATTTAGTGTGTGGCTAGAATTAGTTTAGTTATTAAAACAAATTAATTAGTTTAGTTGAGTAGTTGAAATATTTTTGTGGAGTGATCTCGAGAAAGAATACTCTAGATTGTTGATTACTTACTTTCAACAACCCCTCTTAATCTGCAATCTGGAGTAGGTGTTTGAACTTCTCGAGTTTCTCCTTCGTAACTGCCTTCGTCATGATATCTGCCGGCTGATCATCCGTGTTGATGAATTCCATTGTGATTTCTCCGTTGTTAACTAGATCTCGTATGAAATGATGTCGTAACTCGATATGCTTCGACCTTGCGTGAAATACTAGATTCTTCGTCATGGCTATGGCTGGCATGTTGTCACAGTACATAATTGTTGGTTCATTATCACCTTTTTGCAAGTCATCAATTAATCTTTTTAGCCATATTCCCTCGCATGCTGCATCTGTTGCTGCAATGTATTCTGCTTCCGCTGATGATAATGCCACAGTCTTCTGCTTCTTTAAGCTCCAGGAAATTGGTTTTGTACCTAGGAAAAATATGTAACCAGATGTACTCTTTCGGTCATCTAGTGATCCTACCCAGTCACTATTGGTGTATCCGATTAGCTTGCTTCATTCTTCCTTCTTGTACCTTAGGCCCAATTGTTTAGTGCCTTGGAGGTATCGTAGGATTCTCTTCCCTGCTGCAAAATGAAGTTTGCTAGGCTCACTCATAAATCTTGAAATAAGACTTACTTAGTGACATATATCAAGTCTTGTATGAGTAAGATATATGAGTGGTCCGACTAGGCTTCTATAGATTTTCCCATCAACTTTTTCTGCTCCATCATCTTGTTGCAATTTCTCGTTCAAAGCCATTGGTGTTGCTATGGGCTTGCACAATGCCATGTGAAATATCTTTAACATGTCTTCAGTATACTTTTCTTGAGAGATGAAGCTTTCTCCAGGTTTATGCTTGACTTGAATTCCTAGGAAATACTTCATGAGTCCTAAGTCTGTCATTTCGAACTCTGACATCATTGCCCTTTTGAATTCTTCAATCATTTATGGACTTGTGCCTGTGTAGATCAAGTCATCAACATATAAGAACAAAATAAGAAAGTTTTTGTTTTCTCCCTTTTTTATGTGGAGAGATGCTTCACTTGGACTTCTTTGGAATCCGTTATCTTGAAAGTATTGATCAATTCTATTGTTCCATGCTCGTGCTGCTTGTTTGAGTTCGTAGAGCGCCTTTTTTAGTCGATAGACTTTGTCTTCTTCTCCTTTCTTCTTGTATCCTCGTGGGTGTTCCACATACACTTCTTCTTCTAGTGTTTCGTTGAGGAATACTGACTTGACGTCTAGTTGGAATATTGGTAACTCCACTTGAGCTGCTAGTGTTATGACTGTTCTGATTGTCTCCATTCGCGCTACTGGTGCGTAGGTTTCGTGAAAATTGATGTCAGACTATTGTGAATAGCCTTTTGCCGCCAATCTCGCTTTGTGCTTCTGGATAGAACCGTCTTTGTTAAATTTGGTCTTATAGATCCATTTTAGACCTTCGGCTTGTCTTTTGGTTTGTCCATGAGCTCCCAAGTCTTGTTCTTCACGATCATTGAGATCTCCGTGTCCATTGCTTCTGTCCAGACTTTGTCTTTTGCTGCTTCTTCACAAGAAAAATATGCTACGTGACTTGATTCATAAATTTCTCTTAAGGATCTAACCTTTAATGGATGTGAGTCTGAATCTGTCATGACATCTTTGAAGTTGTCTCTCGTTGGACTTCTTCCTTGGCTTTGATTTTGATCCGCCTCATTTGGTGTTGTTGGTGTAGTTGTTGGATTCTCCAGGATCTCATTTTTTTATGGAGGTTGAGTATCCTGAGTTTCCCAGCTCCACTCCACTATTTCGTCGAAGATAACGTCTCGTGAAATCACCACCTTGTTCTTCAATGGATTGTAGAGTCTATAACCTTTGGATTCGTCACTATATCCGATGAAGATGAGTTTATCTCCCTTCTGGTCGAACTTGTCTCGATTTGGGGTAGAGATGTGTGCATATGCTATGCATCCAAATACTTTGAGGTGATCCACTTGCGGCCTTTTGTGGTGCCATGCTTGAAAAGATGTTTTGTTCTTCACTGCTTCGGTTGGAGATCTGTTAAGGATGTAGATTTTTGTATTGACCGCTTCTGCCCATAGTTGGTTGGGAATTTTCTTAGCAGTCATCATACTTCTTGACATCTCCACAATTGTACGGTTCTTTCGTTCTGCTACGTCATTTTATTGTGGTCTGTACCGCACTGTCAACTGCCTCTTGATTCCATTGGTGCGACAGTGCTCCATGAAAGGTTTGTAGATGAACTCTCCACCACCATCTGTTCGGAGTGTCTTGATTTGATGCTCGCTTTCTTTCTCAGCTGCTGCTTTGAATTAAAGGAACTTGGAGAAAGCTTCTGACTTTTGCTCAAGAAAGAATACCCACATCATTCTAGTATAATCATCCACAAATAGTAGAAAATATCTCTTACCACCTATGGATGCTATCCTGGTTGGTCCACATATGGCGACGTGTACCAACTCTAGTGGTGCTTTTGCTCTCCAAGTGGTTTTTGAAAATGGCAAGCGATGTATTTTTCCATATATGTATCCTTCACAGACCTTATCTTCTCTGTTGATTTGGAGAAGCCCAACCACCATATTTTTCTGCTTCAACAATTCAAGCCTTTTATAGTTCAGGTGTCCATATCGGAGATGCCATAAGAATGATCCATCCATGCTTTGGCTCTTCATTGCTATTTCTTCATTCTTCAACATTGTGAGAGGAAACATCCTGTTGGAAATCATTGGAATATTTTCCACCTTCAGGTTGTTGGATTTGTTGATAATCTCACATTGGCCATTATCAAACAATAGCTTCTAATTTTTAAGCATTAGTTTTCCAACACTGAGAAGATTTTTGAGCTAATTTAGGAACGTACAAAACTTCTTGGATTAAAATTTGGTTACCTCCCTTTCCTTGTACGATGATTGTACCCTTTCCTTCAACTTCCAGCTTTTTACCGTCTCCAATCTTCATGTGGGACTTATATGTATTATCCATCTCGGCAAAGAACTCCCGATCTCCAGTCTTGTGATTACTGTAACCGCTGTCCACTAGCCATGGAAGTTGTGATTTTTGCTCGGCTTTGAAGCAAGTGTATGCAACCATTTTTTTTGTCCTTCTGTGCGAAGGTTGAATCGCCTTCTTCTTTCTTGTTCTGGAACCAGCAATCTCGTTGAGAGTGATTTTGAATTTTGCACTTGGTGCACCTAAACCTGCATTCTTTGGTAGCATGGTTAGATTTTTTATAAATTTTGTATCCGTCGTTGGAGTGGCTTGATTTCTCTTGATACTAGCTCCAGTTGTTGTTTTTTCTTGAAATTTGATTTTCCTCCTTTTTTTTGGAAGTTGCCCCCTCTGTGGTTCTACTCTCCTTTGATGTCGACCTTGGATTGAAAAGCTTGCTCGAGTTGTTGCTTGGTAAATCGGTTCAATCTCAACTCATAAGCTACAAGTGATCCCATAAGCTCTGTCATGGGTAATTTTCCAAGATCTTTGGTTTCTTCTATGACAGCGACGACGTGCTCAAACTTTCGTATTAGGCTGCGGAGGATCCTCTCCACGATCTTCTTCTCGTTGATAGTTTCTCCAGTGACTTTGATCTGGTTCACTATCTCTACAACACGAGAATGAAAGTCTTTGATGCTTTTGCCTTACTTCATCGCCAGGTTGTCGAATTGACGCCATAGAATTTGGCGTTTTATGGAGATTGGCTTCTCGGAACCTTGAAATTCGTTCTTCAGGAGTTCCCAAACTTCTTTGGCTGATTTGATGCAAAAAGTTCTTGGAAATATTGTTTTACTCACTGCTTGCTAAATTATCCTCAATGTGCTGGCGTTCCTCTTGACATTCTCCTTATATTCCTTCGTCTTCGTCCCGTTTGTTTTGGGATCGTCATCTTTTGCCGATTCCGCCTTTTTCCCGGTTGATGTGGAGTCGTCTTCTTGTGGTGATTGTTCGATGCCTTCTTGAACATCCCACAAGTCTTGCGAAATGAAAATAGTCTCCATTTGTGCTTTCCAATATTCATACAATTCTCCATAAAAAATTGGGATTTGATTTGGAGAGTTGGCGACGTGGAACTTGATGATGGTGCTGCCATAGGATTTTGTGGCGATTGTTTTGGTAGAGGTTTTGAGAAGGTTTTGTGAGGGTAGGTTATAATATTGTTATCAAAGTACTAAAGTGTAACTTTTATGATGTGGAAGATCAGTTATTAAAACCGCAACCACTGAGCATACTCAGCGTAACTTTAGCTCTGACACCAAGTTTGTTGGGGCGCTAGCAGAAATGTAGTGTAATTTAGGATCGAAAAAGATAGTATTTTGATACCTCACTCAATTGATCACTTAATTTTTTAAATATTACAATTTGGTTACTTGACCAATTCCCTCACCCTCACAATTTGCTTTGGTTACAATTTATTTTTTCTACACTTCACGCTTGCCTAAAGTGAGGGTTCATATTTATAGGACAATACAACCTCCTTAGAAAGATATTAGCACACTTGGTAGGTTTAGTGTGTGGCTAGGATTAGTTTAGTTATTAAAACATACTAATTAGTTTAGTTGAGTAGTTAAAATATTTTTATGGAGTGATCTAGAGGAAGAATACTCTAAATTGTTGATTACTTATTTTTAAGAGGGTCAACAGAGAGTCTGCAGAAGGAACAAGCCTTAACTAGGAACATTGACGCCACTGCACAGAGCATGGACAATGCCCCTTCTTCCACTGGCGATTTAAGTATGTACTACTACTAATTACTAATTGTTTTAATTTGATGATCAGTAATAAAATTACTAATTGTTGGCATGCATGCATGGATATGCAGAGATGCAGCAAAGCAGCGATGGGAGTGGAAGCGGTGGGTCCGGCAAGTGCATTTGTGAACAAAGGTGTTGTGGGTGCCGAAATGTTGGCTATGGAAGAAGTCAAAGTTGTTAGCTACAAGAGGAAAATAACTCGTCTCTACGAGCTCCTCTCGGCTTGCCTTGCCGACAGCGTCAAAGACAACAACTCCTTCTTCAAACAGAGACAGGGCTACGATGCTCGCCACCGTGTTGCTCTGAGGCTGCTCTCTACCTGACTGGCCATCAATTGGACTGAAGTGGAAGCAATGGAGTCCATGGTTTCTTGCTCTCTCATGGAGTTGCTCTCCAAGAGTACTAACCAAAAGGGAGACAACCAAATCACGGAAGCCACCTGGGATAAATACAAGCGTGGTGGTATGTGTTGGGGCGCAGCGGACGAGAATAGAGTAAATATATTGCATTAATAAACTACACACCGTAAATATTTCCCAGCCAAGTTGGAAGTGGCGGTAGTTCGCCACACTTAAAATCACTATGGATGGGTGATTACCACCGTAATACCATAATAACGATAATCAAGCCAACCTCCTTAGACCAATTTATTGTGGTAATATTAATAATGAAATATACAACAAATATTCTCGAAATTGCCAAGCACAAAGTAGTAAGTAAATAACACCGGGATTTACGTAGTTTCCCTCCAATGCGGAGAGTACATCTACGGCAACAGAGACAACTACGAGAACTTCTTCACTATAACAAGGTAGCTACAAGGTGATCCGAGCCGATCAAAAATAGTGTCTCTCAAGTGTTTCCCAATCCCGAAACAACTACTCACTATTTTATCGCTCACAAGAAAGTATTCCTACCACGGTAAAACATTTATCGGGACTTTCTATCGCTCATCTATCTACCCAATTGAGATAACTTATCTCAATTATTAAACAAGTGAAATTGCTGCACTACAACACTAGAGAAGTGAGAAAGGAAGAAGAGAGGGATGATTGAAATGGGACACACTAGCTTTCCTTTTATACTAGAACTGTGGGGAGACCAATTGAAAGCAATTGGTTGTGGCATCCAATTAGTTGATTCCCCAACTAATTTCCATGTGCATTAAATTGGAGGTGGGGGTTTAATATTGGTAGGAATTCAATTAGTTGGTTAGAGATCCAACTAATTTTGTGGAGCTTTAATTTTGGTGATAAATGTTTTATTTGCACATAAATTATCTGGGACCAACAATTCTCCCCCCCCCCGGCTAATTAAGACTCTCGGTCATTCCTGCTGCAGATCGACAATACTCAAACTTCTCTCTTGGAAGACACTTCGTGCACATGTCAGAGCCATTCTCATCAGTATGGATCTTCTCGAGTTGTAGTTGATTCGACTCCACCACATCTCGAATCCAATGATATCGAACATCGATATGTTTGGACCTAGAATGAAACGTCGAATTCTTTGCAAGGTGTATGGCGCTCTGACTATCACAGAACAACTGCGGTCGTTCCTGTTGGAACCCAAGTTCACTCAAGAACTTCTTCATCCACAACAGCTCCTTGCTAGCTTTCGTTGCGGCAATGAACTCAGCTTCTGTAGTGGAAAGCGCTACACACTTTTGTAGCCTTGACTGCCAAGAAACAGCTCCCCCTGAAAATGTAATCAGGTATCCAGAAGTGGACCTCCGTGTATCAACGTCACCTGCCATGTCCGCATCTGTGTAGCCAACAAGTACAGGATTAGAATCTCCAAAACAAAGGCAAAATTTGGAGGTACCTCGAAGGTATCTCAGAATCCACTTCACAGCTGCCCAGTGTTCCTTTCCAGGATTTGAAAGAAACCGACTGACAACTCCGACTGCGTGAGAAATATCCGAACGTGTACACACCATAGCGTACATCAGACTTCCCACCGCTGAACCATATGGAATACTTTTCATCTCTGTCTTCTCTGCATCAGCAGACGGGCACTGTTTGGTGCTAAGTTGAAAGTGATTAGCAAGAGGACAACTAACCGCTTTTGCACCGTCCATGCTGAACCGTTGGAGTACTTTCTCAATGTACTTCTCCTACGACAACCAGATCTTCTTGGAAACTCTATCTCGTGCAATCTTCAAGCCAAGAATCTGCTTCGCGGCCCCCAAGTCTTTCATAGCAAAAGACTTGCTCAACCCCTTCTTCAAGTTGTTGATTCTGGAAACATTCCGGCCAACAATCAGCATGTCGTCAATATAGAGCAACAAGATGATGAAATCATCATCACCGAACATCTTCACGAACAGGCAATGGTCGGAAGTAGTCTTCTTGTACCCTTGCTCCCCCATAACAGACTCGAACTTCTTGTACCATTGTCTTGGTGCCTGCTTCAAGCCGTACAAACTTTTGTTAAGTTTGCACACGAAATCCTCTTTTCCCTTCTTCTTGAAGCCTTCCGGTTGCTCCATATAGTTCTCTTCCTCCAAATCACCATGGAGGAAAGTAGTCTTCACGTCCATCTGCTCAACTTCCAGGTTGAAACTTGACGCCAACTTCCAGGTATTGAGCTAGCATCAGTGTTAGGAGCATGTCTCCCAACCTTCTGAATGTCTTTGATGGTCTCATTCTTCATGAACACAACATCACGACTCCTAATGAGCTTCTTCTAGATAGGGTCAAAGAATCTGTAGCCAAATTCATCTTGACCATATCCAATAAAAACACACGGGCGTGTCTTGGAATCCAGTTTCGACCTCTCATCCCTCGGAATATGAACAAAGGCCTTGCAACCAAACACTCGAAGATGCTTGTACGAGATATCTCTTCCTGACCAAATCTTCTCGGGGGCTTCAAAATCTAATGGAACGCTAGGTGAATGGTTCCAAACATGCACTACGGCAAGTAGTGCTTCTCCCCAGAATGAGTGCGGTAACTTCGAGTGTGAGAGTAAGCATCTGACTCTCTCCATCAAGGTTTTGTTCATCCGCTCCGCCACGTCATTCAGTTGCGGAGTCTTAGGAGGTGTAAACTGATGTCGGATTCCCTTATCTTTATAGTAGGCATCGAATGGCCTAATGTACTCTCCACCATTGACTGTACATAGACACTTCAGCTTCTGGCCAGTCTCCCTCTCCACCAATGCAACAAAACGTTTCAAAACGTTTAGCACCTGATCTTTCGTCTTCAGAGCATATACCCATGTCTTCCGCGAGTGATCAACAATAAACGTCGCAAAGTAACGTGCGCCACAAGGGATTTGGAATCCGCTTCACAAAGATCTGAGTGAACCAGATCTAGCACGTTCTTCGCTCTATAAGGTGGAGAACTTCTGAAAGCAACTCGATTTAGCTTTCCCGCCAAACAGTCGACGCATCTCTCTAGGTGGACATAATCTAGTCCAGGTATAGCCTTCTTCTTTGCCAACTTTACCATGGACTTCTCGCTCATGTGGCCGAGGCGTTTGTGCCACAACGTGACGTCGTCGACAATCTCCGTTGAGTTTGCAGTTTCTAGGGAGATCTTGGCTTCTGTCACGTACATTTTAGACTGCTTCTTGCCTCTCGCCACCACCAATGCGCCAGTGGTGAGTTTCCATTGACCGTTTTTGAAGGTATGACAATAACCTTCCTCGTCCAGCTTGTCCACAGAAATCAGATTCAGACGCATGTCTGGGACATGTCTAACATCTCGCAGCACCAACTTCGCACCTTCCATTGTCTCCAGGCAGACATCTCCTTTGCCAATGACCTTGGAGAGGTTTCCATTTCCCATCCTTACCACACCGTAGTTCCCGATGAGTAAGATGAGAAAAATTCACGCCTTGACGTTACATGGATGGTGGCACCGCTGTCAACCACCCAAGTGGTCTCCTGGGTTGTCAAGTTGACAAAATCTTCATCATAGACAAGCATGAGCTCCTCAACAACATTAGCATTGTCACTGTCACCACCTCTGTTTTGCCTAAGTTGTGGGCAAAACCTCCGGATGTGTCCCTTCTGTTTGCAGTTGTGACAAGTGATGTTTGCATACTTGTTGGACTTCCCTCGGCTCTTCCATCGCTTCTTTGAGCCTCTCGACTCACTCCTTCCTCTCCCATCCACAGCTAGAACGTCTGACTGTGATGATGAGGAAGAGACACCTTGAGATCTTCTTCTCATCTCCTCGTTGAGAATTCCGCTCTTGACATCCTCCATACTGACAACACCATCTGCGGCAGAGCTCGTGATTGCAATCTTCAAGGTTTCCCATGATTCTGGTAGGGATGCCAGAACCAAAAGAGTCGTCACCTCATCTTCCAGTTTTAAGTTCATTCCCGAAAACTGGTCAATGATCCCTAGACACGTCTTTCAAGTGATCGGCAATGGAAGTGCCCTCTTTGTATCTCATCTGCACCATCTTCGTGAGATAATAGAGTTTGTTGTTGCTGGTCTTTGAAGCATAAAGCCCCTCCAGCTTTTCCCAAAGCTTCAAAGCATCTGTAACTCCAGCGATGTGGTTGCGTACGTTATCATCGACATGGTGTTGAATGTAACTACACGCCTTCTCGTGCTCGCACTTCCAATCCCCGTCACTCTTAGCGGCTGGCTTAGTTGACGATCACAACGGTTGACCCAAATCTTTCATCAACATGAGATCCTTCATCTTGCTTCTCCAAATTGAAAGTTTGTACCGTTCAAACTAACCATCTTGCTTGGCATTGCCTCCATAATGAACCGTGCTCTAATACCACTGTTGGGGCGCATCAGATGAGAATAGAGTAAATATATTGCATTAATAAGCCACACACCATAAATATTTCCCAGGCAAGTTGGAAGTGGCGGTAGTCCGCCACACTTAAAATCACTATGGATGGGTGATTACCACCGCAATACCATAATGACGATAATTAAGCAAACCTCCTTAGACCAATTTATTGTGGTAATATTAATAATGCAATATACAACGAATATTCTCAAAATTGCCAAGCACAAAATAGTAAGTAAATAACACCGGGATTTACGTAGTTCCCCTTAATGCGGAGAGTACATCTACGGCAGCAGCGACAGCTACGAGCACTTCTTCACTATAACAAGGTAGCTACAAGGTGATCCGAGCCGATCCAAAATAGTGTCTCACAAGTGTTTCCCAACCCCGAAACAACTACTCACTATTTTATTGCTCACAAGAAAGTATTCCTACCACGGTAAAACATTTACCGTGACTTTCTACCGCTCACCTATCTACCCAATTGAGATAACTTATCTCAATTATTAAACAAGTGAAAATTGTTGCACTACAACACTAGAAAAGGGAGAAAGGAAGAAGAGAGGGATGATTGAAATGGGATGCACTAGCTTCCCTTTTATACTAGAAATGTGGGGAGACCAATTGAAAGCAATTGGTTGTGGCATCCAATTCGTTGAATCCCCAACTAATTTCCATGTGCACTAAATTGGAGGTGGGGGTTTAATATTGGTAGGAATTCAATTAGTTGGTTAGAGATCCAACTAATTTTGTGGTGCTTTAATATTGGTGATACATGTTTTATTTACACATCAATTATCCGGGACCAACAGTATGGTCGGCACCGCCGCTCTCACCGGAGGAGCCCTTCTGGCGGCAACTGGCGGTACGCCTTAGGGGTAGATTTGTAATTCTATTCATCATTTTTATTTCAATTCCATGGGAGTCCGATTCAAGAGCAAGAGATATTGGATTCAGGAGCAATCTGGGTCTTTGGATCTCCATATTATCCAAGATTAATTATGGGCAATATGATCATATTGTACTAAATTTTTTTGTTCGATCAGAACCCAACCATTTCCGGTGGCCGGACTACCGTCTCTGCGGTCCGGTTACCAGAAATTTTTCTCGATCAATTTTCCACCTATGTGCTTATCGTCGTCGGCTCTATGTTTTTGGGAATTTTTTATTTTTATCAGTGTTATGGAAGGCGCGATTAGGCGTCCGCCTAGGCGGGAAAAACCCCAAGGCACCGGCAAAAAGCCTAGCCTCGGGCAAGGCGATAAAATAAGGCGGTCGACCGAGTAATCACTAAGGAATCGCGCGAAATCGATGAGGAATCGATTTCCACGACGGCGAAATCCTATTAGGCGTTAAAACTAAGAATAAAAAATACATAGTTCACCCTAAATTGAAAGATTTTGTGTGATCACCTAGGAACCTACGAGTTTGACATCGCCTTTATGGCTTATTTTGTCATTTTGTTATTGTTATTTTGTTATGTTTGTTTTCTTATATATAATAACTTGAACTTTGTCAGTTACATAACTACAACTCTGTGAACTTATGAACAGTTATGTTTGATTTTGCACACTAAATCTAAAATCTAATGCATTTTTTCTAAACGCCTAATCGCGCTTAGGCTACGCCTAATCGTCCAAGGCGTGAGGCAAGACCTCACCGCCTTATTTACGCCTTACGCCTTCCTGAACATTGATTTTTATGTAAATATATTTTGATGACTGGCCGTACAACTTTGTATGGAAAGTTGTACGGATCATATAAATGGGTGAGTTTATACAAACCAGTACACATGTATACACATTTGTATGACTTTATAAGGGTATACCAAGTATTAAACTAAGTACTGTACAAAGAATCATATTTAATTATAGTACTTCATATTATACTTAATACAATAGTTAGTATACAAATTTATATAGTTATGAAATATCAATTTTGCTCCCTTGGTGTTTTCAGCCATTAGATCTTAAATACAATTTTAGGAATCTTGAGATTGTGCGGGTTTTTTAAGATCGGATCCAAAAGTCATTTCCCTAGCTCCAGATTCGGACATTGACAAGTCCAACTGAATTGAGTTCCGCTGGAATCGCAAATCCTTGGTGGGCAGGTCTTGCGGCTCCAGCAATAGCACATGGAGTGGCAGCACTTGCACCAGCTATTGGAGGGGCGTTATCGAGTACTAGTGGATCAGTGGCGGTTGCTGCATCTTTTGGAGCTGCTGGAACGAGTCTAACGGGGAGCAATATGGCCAAAAGAGTAGGAGGGCTCGAGGAATTTGAGATTGGTTCCCATGGAGACAGCACCAATCAAGGCGTATGTATACAATACTACTATTTCTTTCTCAATTCATCCATCGTTTTCATATAACATTAATTTCGCAATGCAGCGGCTAGGAGTGGAAATCTTTATGAATGGCTACATCCTTACAGAGTCTGATTTTGCAAAGCCATACGCTACTATTAACGATAATATGGAGAGGTACTACTCTACTTAATTTCGTTACCGTAGAGTTGCATATATATCGTCCTCGTAGTTTGATTTACCTCATGAAAACATACCGGATAGGTACGTACATTAATTAACATTACGCAGGTATATCGTGAGGTGGGAAACCAAGAATTTGATGGAACTCAGCTCTGCAGTAGAGGACTGGCTTTCTTCAAGTTAGTTTGTTATTTAGTTATATAATTAACTACCCAAAAACAATGCATGCTTATAATTACAAATGACATTAATTAATTATAAAAGGGAATTAAAAATTGGTGCAGAGGTTGCAATGGAGATGATGAAACAAGGTGCAATGTTGACAGTATTGAGTACTTTAGTTGTGGCATTAGCTCTGCCGGCTGCAATGTTGGGAGCTACTGAACTCATTGACACCAAATGGGCTGTCGCCATTGATAGAGCTGATAGAGCAGGACTGATGCTTGCTGAAGTGTTAAGGAAGGGAATGCATGGCAACAGGTACGTCACTGTTTTATTAATGGTGCTTGATGAAGTAAGTGTCGCTGAACATATGTTATTTTTTTCAGACCTGTCACGCTCATAGGCAACTCTCTTGGAGCTCGATCAATTTTCAAGTGCCTTCAGCATCTAGCTGACTCGACCGGAGACAACGGTACGTAATTCAGAAAGAATGTTCATTCTTCTGTCTTTGCTTTCACCAACACAAGTTATCTGATGAAGAATACATAAACGTGAAATTAAAGTAGGTACGTAGGTAGTTTGATCCTTAAATTTGATGTGGGCATATCATGCAGAAGGATTGGTGGAAAGAGTGGTGCTGATAGGGGCACCAGTTGCTATACAAGGTGAAAAATGGCAAGTGGCTAGAAAGATGGTGGCTGGAAGATTTGTGAATGTGTACTCAACAAATGATTGGACACTGGGTGTCACTTTCCGAGCTAGTTTGGTATCCACTGGATTGGCTGGGATTCAACCTGTTGATGTTCCTGGGATTGAGAATGTAAGTTCCACCACTGATTGTTTAATTCCAATTTTATTAGTAAGAGTTAATTGTCAATTAAAATTCTTCAAAAATAATTTTTTTTTTTTTGCAGATTGATGTGACAGAGCTGATTCAAGGACACGACATGTACCTGGCGAAGACAAAGGAGATCCTGGAATTGGTTGAACTTGAAAGCTGCTACTCTGTTCCTAATAGAACTTGCACCAAGGCCCCCAGAACCACCTAGTTATATTTATTTCATACTGATTAGAAGGTTTCATTTCTATGACCATTTTTTGACTTGTGAATTCTAACCTTTTTCTTTTTATATATTTGGCTTATTTTGTATTTTATATGGGTATAGTATGTCACCATTTTGTAATTTATAGTTGGATGTTTAAGCTTTCTCTGAGTATCTTCCTTCTGGGGTTTTCCCTCGTTTCATTCCTATTTTGTTTAGCATCCTAACATGGATTTACTAGTATGCCTACGACTTTGATATTTTTTATGCCAAAAAGTACCTTGCTGAAATTGCAAGGGACTTACTTGCTTGTTGTTCCAATCAATTTTGGCTGGGGCAGCTTTTAGCTCAGGCGGTAGGGGTTGTTTGATTCTCCTCACTGCAAGTCTCAATACGAGATTGCTGAGCTCATGATGTGCAGGTATAAATATAAATTAAAAATCCAACAAGGTTAAATCGTACTTTCTTCTTTTTGTAATATGTTACTCATATTTTCATAACACAAACAATTTGGGTGGAAATACTAACGAGGTATTTGAAAACAAAATGATGTACATTTGTAATTGTGTCAAATGTGATATTCTTGATGTAAGAATTATCTTGTGACTTTGACTAGAATTATTTCAAATACCACATCCATAACCAAGTACTTGAAATAACTCAATTCGAGTCATTTCAAATATCACAATTTTCGTTTCAGATGACAAACAAGATATTTTGGCCTAAATAACTTAGTGGGTTACAAAATAGCTTACGAATTTAAAACATCTCCAATTTTAAATCACCTTCGACCAAATTCGAAATCCCAAAATCAAAGCATCGCACGATGTACTTTGTCATAAATGGAATAATGGGACAAGTTATGAAGGTGTTTGTAAATCCAGATCCGAATGAAGGTAATCCAAATCTGATCTGCTGGTGCAACTAGGCGTACCACTAAACCAAAGCTCCACCCACAAACTACCAAGATACCAATATGCCTAAGTATATATATGATTGAAAAACAAACATACATTTCAGATCACAGAACAAGCATAGACATATGATTAACTTCTTCAATGTTCATACTTCAGGAAAACGCAACCCAAGCTTACATCTATCAGTGCAAAGTGTAAACATGGAAATTCGGAAATAACCCAAAAGAGTAATGACACCTTACTCTGCAAACGCCTACCCATGAACAACCATGATGCAATCCATCCTCGTCAAAACTTCCAGTGCCCGTAGCAACAGATCACCAAAAACCTTCCTCTAAGTGAGTTCGAATGTTTGTTGAGCAATAACTTGGCTAGCTACAGAAAGAGCAGTTCAAAATTTCAAGTCAACTTTCAAACATTGATGAATTTCGCGCAAGTTAAACCTGTTCTCGTCTAGAGTTTCTTCTGCTATAGCACAGAAAGTTGATGGAAAATATAGAGCTCCCAAGCTTTTAACGGATTCTTGACAACCTACAGGTCCGTTTACAAGCGGGAATGTGAAATGGAATTTGGATAGGAATGAGAAAGTTAGCTCCCAAAATGTACTTTGTTGGGATCTAATTTTCCTGTTCGGATGGAAAAGTACTCAAGATTCCATTCCACATCCCAATTGACAAACGGACCATACGTTAAATTGAAAGAATTACCAAATAGCTAACACACCTATCCAAGATTGAGGGAAGAAGGACCAGATATTGCAGCAACTCTCTGTGCACGCTTGGCTTCACGTTTATACACCACCTTTGTTTCTTTTTTCAGACGTCTAGCTTCATGTCGTTCCTCCTTTACAGCAGTCTGCATGCAGAAAGATTAATATCAGCCAGCGTAGTAAGCATCTTATTTGGAATACCGATGAAGCCTTTGAGCAAGTAAATATTCATCTTCAACATTAGAGAAACGATTATGGACCAATGCAACCATCTGCTAATGTTCTCTTATCTAACAAAAAAAGGCAGAAGAATGGGAAGAACCGCCCAAGATTTTACCTTCCTCTCTTTTTTCTCTTCTTTTGATTCTTGGCCACGTTGCTTCCTTGTCAAAGGTTTAGTTTTCAAGCTAGAGCCATTGGTTAGTGGTTCAACCGATGTTTTATTATAACCAGGCAAGTAGGCTACAGGTAGCTTCTCTTTTCCGTGAAGAGCTATGACATGACTAGTAGTATTCAACGGTTTAGAGTAGGTTTCAGCCGTTTTCTTCCTTCTGGCAGCAGCTCCTGGAGCTTCAATTTTAGCAGGGTGGTTCTCAAAGTTGGAGTATGTAGAGACAATGCTTTCACAATCAAACTTCTCCGAATCATCACTACTCTCCTCTACTGAAACAATTTCTTCCTCCTCATTTTCATACTTCTTTCCCATCTCTCTACAGCGGCTAACGACAACTTTAAAGTTCAACAACTCTTCGCTTTCAGGTGCTTTATTACTGCGTAATATATCTGCAGGAGCTCTATATTTTCCATCAAGTTCCATTTCATCATCCATTTCACTACTATGAAGAACCAATTTTAACCGATCTCCTAGAGACTCCTCTTCATCTTCTCTATGACTGTCATCATCATCATCATCCTTATCTGTGCCATACTTCTCTTCGAGCTGGGAAAGAAGGAACATGGAAAACCATAAAATAAAATAAAAAACAACACTTTATGAATGGTGTATCAAGAATTTGAAAAAAGAATATTCACAAAAATACCATCACAATTCACAGCCTCACGAGTAATTCTAGAAAAATTGGCTCATAAATGTCTATCACCAACCAACTTGGCAATCAACTCATTAAAGCAACAAACAAGTTAACAAAACCAGACTCACCTCATCAAATTGTTCGTCTATAAGGCGCCTGGGTCTAGTCTCATCAATCATATCAGCACCCATTTGTTCTACAGTCTCTTGATGACCAGAAGAAAAGCACTCATCCTTCGGCTCGTTAATTACCTCCTCAGGCTTAAGACTCACTCCTGTGACAATATCATCCAAACCATCGACCCCTTCCTCGGCAAGATTAGCCTGAACCACAAAGTCCTCCTCCAAATCCTCCACATCAGAACCGAATCGAGACATATCACTGTCGTAGTCGAGTAAAGCAGCCACTTCAGGATCAACCACTTTCTGGATCCTAGCACCAATAGTCTTTGCAGCTATGGTGTAAACAGATTGATCATCCTTATCTTCCTCTTTCACTTCAGGCATTGGCACTCGGGAAGCATCATAGGCCTGAAACAAGCATCATAGACTTCAAATCTAAGCTAGCTTTTAAAGCCAAATTATAATTCAAATCAAGGCAAACACATGGAAGACAGTTAATAAAAACCTGACCTTGACATCGCCAGGAATCTGATCGAGTTGAGCCTTTGGGTTCTCATAATACATGGAGCCTCCGCCAGTGTTCTTAATCTCACGAAGGTGATGCAGATAATTGTAGCCGTCATCAGGAAACCCTAGCTCAATAATCTCTTTCCTCACATTATCCGGCAACGCGGACCTAGTATAACAGGCTTCACTAAATTCGGCGCGGGATCTCATCGAAAACCCCAAAACTGCATCTTCAACCTCTCCAGAGTCGTCGTCAACATCCTCAGGTGCATCGGCGAATATGAAATTCGCCTCATCTTCGCCATGCCCGCCTTCCGCATCGAGGACATAAGGATTATCGTCGACACAAATGAAAACTTTCTCACTCCCAGGTGTCCCGTCAAAAAGGGGATCCGAAGAGTCCCTCGCCATTAACTGGAACGTCGCCGCTTTCTTCTTATCGATGAATTTCTTCTTCCTCCCCATGATTGCTATACAGCTAACGGAGTTGAGACTTCTGAGACTAGAAAAACTGCAGTTTCCGTTGATACCAAATTTTCAGGTCAGTGCATAAGCGAATTCGAGGTGGCTGTAAGTTGTTTTAAAGCCCTTGAGGCAGCTGCAAATATATACGGCTTGTGAGTAGTTGATAAACCCTAGACTAGGAAGGCCGCAGTTTGTCCCTCCAACCAGGGTTATGATCAGAGAGATTGATCCAGAGAGATGGTTCTGACATATCCTAACCGTTGGATCAAGCGACTTTTCGATTAAATATCATCCAACGGTTGAAAATGAAGAAATAAATTAACTTGAATGGAGTAGTTTCGGAACAAAAAAATTGGAAAAGATCACATTGGTGTGGTCGTTGTACATGTTATATCGCTGATACGACCACATTACAGGCTCTTTATGTCGTTGTTACGTCCACCTTACAAGTAGTTGAATTCATCATCGTTATTTCTAATTTACCACTCTTTTGTGTCGGTGATATATACACTTTACGAGTTTTTATGTGTTTTATTATGTCCACGTTACGTAATTACTACGTCATTGTTATATTCACGGTATATGTAAATTGTTATATACACGTCACGTCATTATTATATCTAGTTTACTTGAGAAAAGTAGAGAGAGGAGAGATAAAGAAAAGCTGAAAAAGAGAGAATATTTTTAAATTCCCGGTATACCCCTAATAAATTCCAACCGTCATATTGAAATTGGTGAAACTAAATATGGACCGTTGGATCTCTGTCTAGACAATCCGAGAGAATAGGTCTCTCGGATCATTAGCAATTTCAATGTCCCTGAGGGAAGTAAGCCTTCACCAATTTTGCTATTTGGCGGAAGGAGGTTCCTTCTGCGGCAAAGGATAGACGTCAATGGACGGCTCAGATCGTCCCTCAACCCGATAGTGGGCATCTACAGTTGGTGTTGGTCCAGGGGTATTTTTGGAGAGAAAAATTATTGGCATATTTAAAATTTAAAAAATTTATTTTTTTAATTAATTAAAAAAGCGGGAAAACATCTTGTCCTGCCAACTGAGGAGTGTCGGCTGTCACTGGAAAGTCCAAAGGACCAATGCCACCTTTCTTTCACTCTTTTTCTCTTTTCATCTCATCTTTCTTCTTCTCTCTCTTGTTCGCGATTTCCTCTCATATGACTTTTCTCTTCCTCTCATTTCGACGGAGCACATAGCCATTTCTCATACCACCTCTGATGGCATCCATAACCCTTCAACGTCTGCTATTCCAGCGCCGGCTGGAATTCAGTTTCTTTAACACCTCTATCGCCCTGAGTTTTCCTGGTTGTTGTTAATCCCTTCAGCTTTAAAGCCTTATCCTCAGAGGACGGTTTATTTGCACAACCATTTTTCAATCCTTATCTTCCCGACGGTTTCATGTAGGTAGGTGGTTTATTTTTTGGTTATAAATAAGGTGGTTACTCTCTTACGTTTTCATTAAGGTTTTATTTCTAATATCGTTTGTCTTTTGTTTGACTCTAGATTAATATGACAAAAGGTAGGAAAATGGATTCTCCCTCGGGGGGCAGAAATCTCAAACAAGGTCAAATTCCTCCACACGATCGTCCACACGCCTCCAAATGCTAAGAGGGGAAGACGCACCACCAGTTGTGAAGACTCAAACGACTACTATAATGACGAAAAGGAAACAGATCAGGTCTCCTGATTCAGCTCATTCCGACTCAGTATATGGTTGATTTGGGTATAGTGGGCTAGTTTTTTCCATGTAAAGGGTTCTGCCTTTTGTCGTCGGCATGAGAAAACATCTTCGTCCTGTAGTTTGTAGATAGTGTTACGTGTCTATTCTAAGTACATTATACTCGTTTATGTTATGAAACTGCGATTGATGGTGTTGTTATACTTGATTTTGTAGATTCTATATACTTTGTCCGTTATAACTATATTCTACATACGATTATTCTTGCAGGAATCAAAACCAATGGCTAGCAAGAAACAACGGACCACCTTGGTCCGTTTCACTTATTTCTTGGAGTGTTTTCCTTAAGTATAGGTATCCTTTGGATAGAGGTTTCGACTACGAAGCGGATGGTACATTCCGGAGCGAAATCGGAGTCCGAATGAAGTTATGGCCGAAAGAAGATTGGAGTTGCTGCTATTGAAGAGTCATGGTCATGATAGTTGTCACGGCCGTGATAGGCAAAACTGGGCAGATTTCAATAAAAAAGCCCCAATTCGAGTTTTTTGAACAAAGAGAGTCATGGAGATTAACTAAAACACAAATTGACGATGGGAGAATTTCTTGGGAGCCTAGGAACACCATGGGAATGAAGATTTAAAACAAAATAGCCGAGGGATCGAAGCCAAATGGAGGATTTACCTTCTATTTTGATGGATTGGCGGTTTGCAGCATTCTCCACACCTTCCATGGAGAGCTAGGTTTTACTCTTGCTGGGGTTTTATGGATTCCTTTTGGATTTATGAGATTGTCTTAGTATGTAGTGATAGGATTGTGGATGCATTATGATTGATGATATGTTTTGCTATCTTGTCACCTCGATTATCCCGTTACAGTTGATTTTCAGTTTTTGCCAGTTTTCCTGTGTTTAGTTTTCTTGTGAGATTGATTGCTAAGTTGTTTGTTGAGCGAATGTTTGGGGTTGTTGCGAGTGATTTTAGGTCGTTCTATTGATAGACCCGATCGTAAAGACCCGAAACATATGATTACCCATGTCATGTCTATCCTACTGCTATACAGTTTCTCATAGTCCTTAAGATGATCCAAAACCCAAACAAGGCATTTTCCCCATAGTCCTTCTCACCTTAGTTTTATCTGTAGCCATCAAGTGATCTATTTGCATCTTAGAATTCTTGTTTCTTTTAGTTTGTTATTCTGTTTCATGCTAGTATAGGACAACACCCTTACAAATTGTAATTGACTTATCAGCAAACCGAGACTGAGTAGTGAAGACCAAGTAGACCCATGAGAAATCGACTTCGAGGTTATACCTTGGGATATTTGTTTGGTTTTGACCGAGGATCAAATACTGGAGTCGAACGACTTGAAATTGGAGTACCCGAAGAAAAACAAGATTAGGCATCTGCTGATGGATGCCAACTTCTATCGGTTGCTAGATGTGAAGTTATCTCTCATAAACAAAGATATCAGTAATTTCCTAATGATGTGCTAACGGAGATCGCATCAGGACTTCAAGTTCCCAAACGGCGCAACCTTGGATATACGCCTTTCTGATGTTGCAAGAGTTTATGGCCTCATGTATTATGGACAACCCGTTGATGTTGAATCAGATTTATCTTTTGACAATAGAAAACAGTTCGAGCAGCTACATGGAATAGTTGCAAACGCTTACGGTAACATCCCAATCAAGCCATTGCAAGAAAAACTGAAGGATGTAACGAATCCAGATTTGTTTTGCAAGCTATACATTTTGCAAACCTTAGGATCCATGTTGGCTCCTAAAAACTCTTAGCGGGTGAGCATGTAGTACGCATGTTACTTAAATGGCAAGTGTGTTGACATTACATCATTTAACTAGGGGAAGCACATGGTGGATACTCTACTCAAGGGTCTCAATGAGCTTCATACGAAAGAAACATATCCTACTGAGGATATGAACTTTATGGTGGTACGTAGCTGGTTAATGTTATATTACTGTTCTATTTGTGTTATATTGGGTTTAGGGTTTACGTTATATTTGTGTTTTATTGTGTTATACCTGTGAAATGCATGTGATGTGGCTTGTGGCATCCATTGCTGTCCTTGTGGAATGTTATTCCTCTGTTATGCGTCTTTTTCACTCTGTAATGTTATGCCTCGGTTGTGCATCTATTTTTTTGTGTAATGTTATTTATGTGTTATACTTGTGACATGGCTGTAATGCATGTGTTATAAATATGTTATTCTCGTTCATAATATCCAGCTTGTTGGTTGTGTTTTACCAGTTGCATTGCTTGGATATGGTGAAGCTTGATGGTCTCTCCCCAACTACCACCCCAACGTGTGTGTACTAGGATGATGCAAAGGTGAAAGTGACTAGGATGAGAATTAATGATGCTCTCTCCTTTTCTTTTCCGCCGGCAAACAATTTAGAAACAAGTATAATTTTGTCAACTAGGATGGGTTGCTGGTGCCGAATGGATAATTTCTTCTCCGCCGTGATGATCACTATTTTCTTGCAGTAAACATGCTCAGTCCAACAAAGGGACTCCCAACTCCCCAAGTGTCCTACAACCAAGGTAAATAAAAAACTAAATTTCAGTTTTACCGTGTACAACCCAATCCTACAATAAGTCTCATGTGCCCTTTTGAATCTCTTTTGGGTATCTAAGCTTTTTACTTTATCACAATTTTATTTTATTTGGATTCCTCAAGATAATTTTGTTAAACTTTAAACATTACTTCTTTGTTTCATTCATGAAATCACAGATTACGTGATTTGTTATCGTTTTTTTAAGTACTAGTTTAGTAAGTAATATAGGTGTAATATTATGTGCTCGTGTTTGTATTCTATTTGGTGTGTTATATTACCCATTTGTAAAATGAGTAAAGTTTCAAAATAACACGAGTACAAACTTCTTCGAGTTATTCTTTTGTATTTGTTTATGTTGTTTTGTACTCGTTCGATATAATTGTTTATATGCGTGCCTTTGTACTCGTTTTTATGTACTTATTGTTTCTTGACTGTGTACTCAACACTGTACCTATTCATGTACTCGGATTTCTTGTATTGTATTATATTGTATTAAAGTTTTTCATGTACTCGTATTTATTTTAAGATTCATTTTGCTTTCGTGTACTTAATTAAGTATGTACCAATATTTGTTTCATGTACTCGTATACATACTTGATTTTTACTTTCTTGTAGTCAGTTATGGTAATCAAATGACCATTTTTTGAGTTGTTCTTTACTCTCTTTCTATCTACTTGATGATGTAGTTGTTTATATATTATGTACTTGTTGTTTTTTCATTTTGTTCTCAACACCATACAAGTTTGTGTACTCGAGTTCATATATGTACTCGATTTTCTTATCTTGTATTGTACTAAAGTTTTTCATGTAATCATACTCGGTTTTGTTTCATGTAGTCATTACGTACTTGATTTTTACTTTCGTGTACTCAATTTTGGTAATCAAATGGTACTAGTTTCTGTTGTTCTTCGAATTTTTCTTCTAGTACTAGTTTCTGTTGTTTCTGTCCTCGCTTTTTTAATGTACGTGTTGCTTCTTCACTTTGTACTCAACACTGCATCAATGTACTCGAGTTTCTTATCTTGTACTTGTGTTTATTTTGAGTGTTGTGTCGCTTTCATGCCCTTGATTTTAATGTACTTGCATTGTTATCACTACAAAAAAATAATAGCCTAACATTGGACACTAGTAGTGGCCGCTGTTAGAATTCGTAATATCAACGCTCTAACAGCACCCACTTAAGTCGTTGTTAGAGTTTTCCCGTTAACATCGTCCAAATATAGTTATTTCTCGCTGCTAGGCGCAAATCCTAACAGTAGCTTTGTGGGCGCTGTTAGGATGCTCTTATCAATACTAGCTACAGACTCATCGTGAGACAGAATCTCTTGTCTCATTTTACCTCTCCATCGCCTCTCTTCTCCTCTCATCTCATCATCTATCAACCAACGCCACCTTCTCTGACCAGCGGCCGGCCGACGTCCGTCTGGTTTGGTCGCTCCGACGCCAGCACCCCTTACTGGCGAGCTAAGCTTTAATTCAAGGTTAGTGTTGAGCAAAACCTTAATTTTTTCAAATTTGGGAATTTCATTGATTGAGTTAAAATTGATGAAATTAAAGATGTTTATAGGATAATGGTAAGTAGTTTCTTTATTTGGACCATGAATATGAAGTTTTGGGTATACAATTACATATATTTTAGGATTTGGAAATTGTGGGATGAAGCCTAATCCTTAATTTGGGGCTTTTTGTTCTATGATGTTAAATTCTTTAATTTAAATTGATATAGAGTTAATTTGTTGTCAACATGTTATGTCCACGGTATATGATTAAGAAGATGATCAAAATCTTAGCTTAGGTTTGATTGTTGATGTTAGTTTAGGAATTAGGGTTAGTGGCTTAGGAATGTACATCTATATATTGAACATTTTGAGTTGATTATTGTTCTAATTTGATGCTTTTTCAAAAGGTCTACATCATTGGTCGAGACTAATTGAAGAGGTTAAAGTTTGAAGTTTGTGAATTATTGAAAGAAGGTAAGAACTTTGATCCCTCTAGCTAGTAATTATAAAGTTGAATAAGTAGGATATAGATATAATGCGAACATGTATAAGAACTAGTTAGCTTGTTTTGTGTTTAGTGGTTATTATAAATTTCTTTGATTTATGTGAATTGTTTAAAATGATATATAAACTAAAATATTATATACTAATATAATTAATATATTATCCTTGTCACTTAGGTAAATATGGATAAATCTTGAATTGATTTGCCTCGCACAAACCCCCAATATCTTGATGGTGTACAAAAATTCTTATATTTTGCTTTTGCACAGAATCGAGGCGGAACTCTAATTTTGTGCCCTTGTTCTAAGTGCAAGTTCAACAACCTCTATGATAGAGAAACGGTTTTTGACCACTTGTTATGAAAATCGTTTTCATCACACTACAAATTATGTTACATACATGGGGATGTGGTGGAGGCACAAACATCCTCTAGCCTGAGTAGTTCAAATAATATTGGTTCACATACTACTGCAACTCTTGTGGACAATATTCCAGTACGACCTAGTCATCATGTTTAAGTAATGCATGATTTAGTGCATGATGCATTAGGGGTGATTCGATAAGACGATCCGACTATGGACGACACTATAGGAGGGGAAGAGGATACGACAACAAATGCTTCTAGTTCTGGAACAGTTAATCCAGAACATGGTGAATATATCCGTCTCATAAAGGATGGAGAAGAAGACTTATTCGATGGTTGTAAGAACTTCACAAATTTGTCATTTTTTGACACATTTATTCTGCATAAAATTAGTGATAAAGAAATGTCAATGATTCTTGACCTTTTGGTAGAAGCATTCGAGTCAGCTCAAATTCCAAAAATTATTTACGAGGCAAAGAAGATGGTGAAAGCACTAGGTCTGGCTTATAAGAAGGTACATGCATGTAAAATGGATTACATGTAAATTAGTCTATCATTATTGTAGATACAAGAAAACAAAGACTAGGAGTACTGTAACTGATAAGAAGAAGCTGATTCTGGTTAAAGTTTCGGTACTTTCCTCTGATTCCTCAGTTAAAGAGGAGTTATCTGTCTTCTAAGTTGGTTGAGGATATTGTTTGGCACTCAACAAATGAAACAAATGATGGTAAAGTGCGACACCCAAGGGATTCGAAAGTTTGGAAGGACTTTGATCTCAAATATCTTATGTTGATAGTGACCCGCGTATTGTACTCCTAACACTTGCTAGTGATGGTTTCAACCCTTATGGAACCATGGGGACGACCACTAGTATTTGGCACGTAGTTCTGATCCCATAAAACATCGTCCTTTAGTTGTGCATGACGCAAACCAGTTTGATGTGAAATAGTATCATTCTTGGAAAAACACAGCCAATGAATTACATAGATGTCTATCTTGGTCCTTTAATTGAAGAATTGAAGAGTTTGTGGGATGGGATCACATCATAGGATGCTGCAAAGAAGGAAATGTTCACATTGAGAACAGCTTTGGTTTGCACTATTACTGACTTTCCTGGACTCAAAACTCTATATGGATGGAACACTCATACCGATATAGCCTATCCATCTTATAATTTTGATACCACTCCATTCCGTCTTCCAAAAAGTGGCCAATCTTGCTTCATGAGCAGTCGTCGATTTTTACCAATGGTTCATTGGTTTAGAAATCAGCGAGCCCGCTTCAATGGCCACACTGAATTTAGGCCACCACCTCATATTCTATTATGAACTCAAATCCTTGAACAATCGGACAATCCTAACAGCGGATTATGAGCCGTTGTTAGGCATTTTTATTTAACCACGACTTGTTGGCCGCTGTTAGAATCCATTAGTATTGGCCGCTCTAACATCGGATAAGTGGCCGTTGTTAGGATTTCTAAGAGAGGCTTCGTCCGCCATTAGGAGTCAATTTATCCACTGTTAGACACGTAGATTGTTATAGTGTATTATGAATTTGCTTTTTATTTACTTGTACCTTTTGTTCTACTAGTACTTGTTAATGCGATATATTGATTTGATAAAACACAAGTTATCTCGACTTGCTTAAGGATTCTGAAATGGATGATATAATTGCTTTGATACCCAAAAGAATAATATATTTCCGATCTCTAACATTTTATTGCTCTTTAAAAACACCCAACCAAGAATGAAGAAACTGGTTTTGTTTTTTCAAAGAAAAGGAAGAAGAAATTAATATACTCTAATTTAAGTTAATCTTTTTATTCGTCATTTGTTCAAAATGGATGGTGCAGATTGGTCTTCTTATTCAGAAAATAGAGCAGATTCCTGGCTGCTGACCCGGACTCCCTATTTTGGTTAAAACTTTGCTAAATTTAAATAAGGAAAGCTCATTTTGATCATCGTTGTTTCTCACCCATTGGCAAAGGAAGGAAATAGAGGAGGAGAGGGAGGGGAGGCGCTGCAAATCAATCTACACATTGATTTTGCCTTTTATTTTCTTCCCTCTTCCCCTCTCTCGCCGGCCGGCCTCCTTCACCTTCACAATCCTTCGTCCTCATATATAAGGAGAGCCCGGCGGCCCACCCAGCTTACAATCCTTAGACGAATTAGATTGAAATCTCTTTCTGTTGGAGCATTTCTTTTTTTTAAAAGGAGGAGAAGTTTTTATTGTGTGTCTGGAGAGGGGAATGCTTTTGGATTGTTGATTTTTATTTTTTTATTAATTTCTATTTGGCGGGAAAATGAGCATTGTTAGTTCGACAATGAGGGGGAGAGGAGATCGTCGGAGCATGATCGGATCATCATGGGGCGGGGATGAGTCGGTGTTGGGGGACATACAGGGAGTCGGCGGCGAATCTGAGAAGATCCATGTCTCCATTAGGCTCAAACCAGTGATCAACGACACAGAAACAGCCAAGAATGACGTCGTCTCCGATTGGGAATGCATCAACTCCACCACCATCATCTTCAAGTCATCCATGCCTGATCGGTCCATGCTTCCCTCCGCCTACACATTTGGTAACCTGGCTAATCCCATTCATAACGGCTAGATGTCTCCTCCCCTCGGATTGATATTAATCAGTGTTGCCCTTTGTAACTGCAGATAGAGCGTTTGGGCAAGATTCCAGCACGAAGCAAGTCTACGAGGAAGCGGCTAAAGAGGTTGCACTCTCCGTCCTCAGCGGCGTAAATGGTGTGTGTTTAACACCTAAAGTTTTCCAGAAATAGAAAGTTGTCCAATATATGAAACTCTTTGTTTTATTTTGACAGCAAGCATTTTTGCTTATGGGCAAACAAGCAGCGGGAAAACGTATACAATGAGGGGAATCACAGAGTATGCCATGTCTGACATATTCCAATACATAAATCAGGTAAATTATCAGAGGATTGGATTACTTTCAGTTTCAAATCATTACTAAGTAAGACAATAACAGCATGATCCCTACATTATAACCAATAGTTGCAATTCACTATTTTTACCACAAATTGAACAGTAATGTTACCTTTACAAATTTAACAAACTAATCGGTTGTCTTGGTTGATTGTGATTCTAAATGCTGACAGAACCAAGAAAGAGAATTTGTAATGAAATTTTCTGCCATGGAAATCTATAATGAAGCTGTAAGAGACCTTCTTAGCTCGGATCCTACTCCTCTCAGGCTTGTCGATGATCCGGAGGTGATTTCTCTTCCTACTATCTAAATTCTCAATTCTCTGTATAATAATAATAATAATAATAAAAGTACTAATGTTATGTTCATCTCAACAGAGAGGAACCGTTGTTGATAAACTCATAGAAGAGCCTATTGAAGACTGGAACCACCTGCAGCAACTCCTTTCAATTTGTGAAGGTACAAAAGATAACATATCATTTTAGTCGCCTTACGTTGAGATTACAAACCCTGTTGACATTCTGAATCGTTTATGTAGCTCAAAGGCACATAGGAGAGACGGCTTTGAATGAATTCAGCTCTAGATCCCATCAAATCCTTCGCTTAGTACGTAGTATACAATATTATACTTCCAGCATTTCACGTATTCCCCCTTTTTCTATGGATTTTTCCTCATAATCTTGCTCAAATTAGTAGTTTGGATGTTTCTTCTATGTATTTCCTGCTTCTTCCTGCAGACAGTAGAAAGTTGTGCTCGTGATAACTTTGATGCGGAGAATTCGACCACTCTTACAGCTTCATTGGTACACATCAGCTTTGTCCTTGATTGTTTTTCATTCTACTTGTACAGACTGTTTTAGAAACTCAAGTTTTGCTTTGTCTAAAATAGCTAACCTTAAGCTGGAGGGATCTCCCCAGAATCTTATCGATTTGGCAGGGAGTGAACGAGCTTCTCAAACATAGTCCACTGGTACAAGGCTAAAAGAAGGTTCCCACATTAACCGAAGCTTGCTTACTCTAGGAACTGTAGTTCGCAAACTGAGGTGTGTACGAAGAAGACATGTTATTTCATCAAAATCTCTAGCATGCTATGTTAGTTTTTTTATTCAAACGGAACTTATGATGCCAGCAAGGGAAAATATGGGCACATACCGTATAGAGAATCCAAGCTGACGAGGATACTACAGAATTGTTTAGGAGGCAATGCCAAGACGGCCATAATTTGCACGATGAGCCCAGCGCGTTGTCATGCCGAGCAATCAAGAAACACACTTGTGTTCGCCAGTTGTGCCAAACAAGTGTCAACAAGCGCACAAGTCAATGTGGTGATGACGGACAAAGCTCTAGTGAAGCAACTCCAAAAGGAGATCTCTAGATTGGAGGGCCAGGTGAAGAGTTTCAGATTGGTGTCTAAAGCCAGTGATGCTGCTGCATTACTGAGAGAAAAAGACCTTCTGATTGAAAAGGTTTGTAACTTATTAGACCACGTTTTAAAGAGAGAAAAAGGGATATTATTTATATGTGTTGGATTAATCTATAGCCGCTCGGTTATTGTTCTGAGTTCTAGTTTTCAGTTAAGTGATTTGGGTGTTTTGCTTATTCTCTATCATGGTAAAATTTACACAGATGGAGAAAGAGATGAAGGAACTAACCTGGCAACGAGATCTCGCCCAATCACATATTGATAGCTTGCTGAAATCAGTAGGGGAAGATCGATTATTCAGGGTGGAAGAGAATTCAGTACCAGAGACACCAGATGCACTTCTTGCAAGAAACAACACTGAGAGGGAATATGACCAGTTCAGCATGCCTAGCCCTATCCCCAAGAGGCAAATGCTAGAGACACAAGTCAGTCTGGGAGCCAACTCTATGCAATTAGATAATAATACTCCTCATCAGTCTCGGTTTAACACAAGCAATGACTTGGAAGAAGAGATTCCTCAACGGGACTCTTGTGAGTCAGAGAACATATGCAGAAATTTTCTTTGTGTCGACAAGGAATCATCTAGGCTGAGCAGAACCCATGAAGCTCCAGAAACAGAAGATAGCACAATAATGAAAAGGATTGGTGGTGAAGCTGTTGTGTTATCCACCATTGAGGAGACCAAAGAGCTATGCAATGTTGGTTCTTATGACATACATGAGATCCTAAAGCGGAGACTTGAGGAATTGCAGAAGACAATTGAGACTTTAGACAAGTCGTCTCCTTCTCAAAAAGGGGTGTCATGGACTAGAAGCAAAAGTAAGAAAGCAGTAGTGATGACTATTCCCTCTGCACTTTGGTCCAAAATAGAAGAAGAAGACCAAGAGGATGAAGAAGACAGCGATGAGGAAGCCTATGAGGGTAGACACTCAAGCTCAACTGAAGAGGAGATTCCTGAAAGACGAGAAAAGTCAGAGAATAAGGCTACTCTTCAATTAGAACATCAAGATTCAAAGTATACAGAGAGCTTTGCCGTGCCGAAAGAGGACGAGATCATCAAAGAGATTGATGTCCACTTTGATGATAAAACCAGTGTCCTAAACTCTGTAGCAGGAGGGAAGAAGACCAAAAAGACCAAACATCAGAAACAACCAACCAGGGAAATTGGCGTCATTTCGGTTAGTGAAAACAATTTGGTTTCTGGATATTATGATGATTATGCATGTTAAAGGAGAATAATTATGTGCAGGTTGTGGAACCATTAAGGAGAATCCCAGAAGGAAGGCCGCAACGAGCAAGAGACCTTGCCTCGGAGACTCACCTTTGTAGTTCAAACCAGAGGCAAGCTAACTGGTCACAGAAATTTGAGAGGTATCAGAAGAAAATCATTGAGTTGTGGGCAAAATGCAACGTACCTTTGGTCCATAGAAGTTACTTCTTCCTGCTCTTCAAAGGTGATCCTTCAGACAACGTCTACTTGGAAGTTGAGCTCAGGAGACTCTACTTCATCAAGGACACTGCTGCTCGTGGCAATAATCCAACCGTAGAGAGTCAAATCGTCACCTACACCTCAAGGTATGATTGTCTCTCTTGTCAAATTTTCATAATCTGACTGTATGAACGAATCTAAACTTGGCTACGTGATGTTATCACTTGTCAGCAGTCCAAAGAACCTGAATCGGGAGAGGATAATGTTGGCCAAGCAATTGCAAAAGAAGTTCACGAGAAGGGAAAGGGAAGAGCTTTACCTCAAGTGGAACATAGACATAGAAACAAAGCAGAGAGGCCTACAACTGGTGGGGAAGTTGTGGACAGACATGAGAGACATGAGACACGTAAAGGAAAGTTCTATCCTCGTCGTGAAGTTGATTGGGTTTGTTGAGCCGCAATACGCACCAAAGGAGCTATTTGGTCTAAGCTTCTTGAATCCGTCGGCTAACCAGAAGTCATTTAGCTGGAGAGACAATGTGTCTTCTCTTCTATAACAGAAAAGAGAAGAGCTTTGATATATAGAAGGCTCTTTTTCTCTGTGCAATCTGCTACGAACAGATGCATCTGTCTGTCTGTATGGAGACAAGTAATTTTGGACAGCTTTTAATGGCATTTCCTTGTAAATTAAAGAAAGAATAGGCCTCCGCTAAGCTGAGAGTGTAATCACACTTGGCAAGTATTCTTTTTGAATCATCGACATCCAAAAACTGAATAGGAAACACTAATCCAGATAAATTATTGAAGAGAAACCACATTTCAAAGCTTCCCGTCTTGAACAAGAGAGCCAAAGGTGTTTGTCCTTGTGGAAGAGTAAGCCGAGCTACACTGTCATATGCTGAAAACCCTCCGTTATAGAACTGACAACAAAATCCTAGCCTGCTTCATACGTAATCCTTGCCTTAAAGATTAGGTAAATGATAGTTCTTTCAACCTCAACAAAATCCGTTGTAGTCTAGTTGGTCAGGATATTCGGCTCTCACCCGAAAGACCCGGGTTCAAGTCCCGGCAACGGGAATGTGTTTTATTTTTGCTTTGTCTCAAGATGTAGACAGTTCATGGAGAAAATTAGAGAAGAAAAACTATTCTGACATTCGGAATTACAAAATACCCCGGTAGAATATTGCAATTATGGTTCATGCCAAATTTGCGGACCGATACATTTGAAAAATCTCCTTTGCTGTTGTTGCATTTGCAGCATTAGGAACTGCAGCTGCTGCCAATGTCCAACATGGTAACTTAAACTTATGTATATTGAAACCTTACGGGGAAGTGCGGTTTTAGAGGAGAAGGGCAGAGCAACAATTTCTGTAACATATGGAAGGCTATGAATGCGTAAATCTTCCGTGGCTCTTCACGGATGTCTAGCATTATGACGGTTGGTTCGGAAAGGGACACTTTGGAGTGGAGTTCCTTGCATGATGCTCAGAATCCTAGCCCTTCTCGCTCGTTCCGGTTCCTCATGGCCACCGTCTCGTTCTCACGATTTTGAGATATAGTGTGATGGATCGTTCATCAACGATTCCCAGCCGCCGGTTTATGGCATTGTCATGACTGATGCTCATGGATGGATTTGTGGTGGCTCTTTCGATCTCTTCGTTTGTTTGTCTCCGATTGTGGTGGAGGCCCGAGCTCTTCTTAGTGCTTCACTTTAGCAGCCACCACGCTCAGATCGATCCGCATCCGCTCTAACTGCCAGACTTTGGTAAATTTACTCAATCGCCGCGACCTACCTTGGCCGTGGGAATGTCCGGCTCTCATTTGTGCGATGCAATCGACTCTTAACCTCAATTCGAGAATTCATGTGGATTTCCCCTAGTGCTCTTAACAAGCTTGCTGACTCGATCGCAATCTCGACTAGGGAATCTTGTATTTCCCGAGAATTGGTTCTCTGAGTCGATGTCTAGGGGAACTTGCGATTTCCGTGTACCGAACTTTTGAAGTTTGATCGAATGAATGAAACCTCTTTTAAAAAAAATAATATGCAATTCCCATCACCATATCATTTGTACTTCAATATGATGTCATGTCTGTATAAATTACTATTTGTTGCTTTGTTAAATCCCTTTATCTGGTTTGCACATGATTTAAATCCCTAACTTACCATTTGATTCCCAAATTCGCAGCACCACCACAGTTTAATAAGCCAGCTCAATGATGAGAAGTTCTACATTTGGTTGATTTCAAAATTTGGTAAATTTGACAACTTGTAGCAATTTCAACGATACAAAATTTCAGTTCCAAATTCATCTTTTAAACTCGATTTCTTAATATTTCAAGGCTCAATTTTAACATGCAAGCGGAATTGATGCTAAACAGGGGCTTAGGAGACCAAAAAGTGCAGGCTTATTGTTCTTGCTCTCTGCAACAAAAATCACCATCCCTGTGATTACCGAGCCGAGCTTAATCATCGCAGTTATCATTCTTGCTCGTGTAACAGAACTCGACGTTCACACCATTACTAAACAGATACTGAAAGTATTTTACAATCGCCAACAAATAACACTAGATGATCATAAACAGTTGTGAATTTGATTCTACCACCGTAATTGGTTCCCTAATTCAGTCAACCAACTTGTCTGCAGTTTAGCTCATACAAGAGCCAGAATCAAGCAAATATTTCACAGCTAGGACCGCAAGATTTCACAGTGGATCTTATTCATCATACAACTTCAGCTTAAATGTCCTGTAGAGCATCACTCAACATAGAAGAAATTGTACAGACAATTCTGTGACCAGTATGAAGAGGAGAAGCAGGGGGAACTTATTAGGACACAGCTAACATATCTAGTACACAGACTGAAAGATAAACAAAAGGAAACAACTCAGGAGTCTAAATATGGAACGATTTATGAATCAGAAAACAAATCTACACAATCACCCGAGGAAGAAGAGGTCGGCGCTCTCTTTTAGTTTTTCAGTCGGCTCTTGATTGTCCAGCTCTTGATGAAAGGATGATGCCAACAATGAGCCCGTACAGTGCAAGAGCTTCTGCAAAAATGAGGATGAGGATCATCCCAACAAAAAGCTTAGGCTGCTGCGCATTCGCCCTGCCAAAAACGGAATACTCCCCGTTAGAATGAACAAAACAGACACACACAGAGGAAACTAACTTTACCTAGAAACGGCAGAACTGACAATTAACTAAGTCAAGGTGATCCAGCCTTCCAACAAATAACATTTGCAGCCTTGACACACAATCCGATTTGATTCCTACCCTTAAGATTTTATGGAAGCAAAGAATGACAAGTAAACCACCAAATTTGCAGATAAACAACAATGAGAGGTACTCTGGGTGAACCCCTACGTCTTACTAGCAAATGGTAAAATGGAGGTTAGAAACTTAAAATAGATTCTTCCTTCTTCTTTACCTAGGTAAAGAGACAGGTTGTATAGCTATAAAGTCTAAGAAGAAGCCAAAACAAATCATCCCTGAAGCTTGCAGAGATGACAGAAGCTTATCCTAACATATATGCAAACACATTTAATGTGTACTAAACAATGTACGTCAAACCACAAATGATTCAACATTAGAAAAGTCGTCAAGTAAGACTATGCAGGCTGCTTGCGTGCGATTTAACTGATAGGGATAGCATCAGTCAAGGCTTGGTCTGGTTTTCACCCTAACCTTCCATTATGAATTCTAAAGCTTCAGCTACCAACCATTTCTAATTCAAGTTTCATATTACCTCTTCCATTTCAGTTATATACTTATTTTATATATTCATCTGAATCTATGCAGATAAACATGGAATACAATTCAGATCAAGGAGAGAAAAAAACAAGAAGGAAACAGAACATAGAAGGCAGAGATCAGAGTCAGACTGTACCTAACACCAGCATCGCCAACGATGCCAATGGCCATACCAGCAGAAAGACCAGCAAGACCACAGGCAAGGCCGGAGGAGAGGTGAGCATAACCATCGAACAGGTAGTAAGATTTGGCCTTAGGGTTAATCCCAGTACTGATGATGACAGCAATAATCAACCCGTAGATACCCAACACACCAGCCATAACCACCGGAACGATAGATTTCATCACCAGCTCGGGCCTCATCACTCCCATGGACGCCACTCCGACACCGCTCTTGGCCGTTCCATAGGCAGCTCCCATGCCTGCACCAACCCAAGATCAGTATAAATGAAAAAAGATAGATCCTTCCAAGATCTGGTAAAATTAGAATTACGACTAGCTGAGGCAATTGAATCAAGATGAAAACTCAAAGTAATCTAATGATTGATGGTGATTGGAGTTTTACAGGAGAAGACGAGGGCGGCAGCAGCTCCAAGGAAGCCGAAGAAAGGAGCAGTCTCGTCGCCACTAAACGTTGACGCCATTTTAAGCCGCGGATCTGATCGTGGGCGATTGCTGTTTGCTAACTCTGGCGATCCGTAGATGAATAGAGCGCTAAGTTGAAGTTCTACTCGGCTGAGAGAGAGAGAGAGAGAGAGAGAGAGAGATGTGGAGGGAGATCTACTTAGTTAACGAGGCGCTATATGATTGGTTCACAAGCGACCGGCTTAATGAAGGCCACATGGCTGACTGGTGAGAAAGCTGGGGATTAATATTCGTGCATCGTCACACTAAAAATTTAATATTCAAAATTCGACATCTTTAACAAATATATTTGTCCAAATAAAATTACTCTGATAATAAAATTATATATCTGATAATTTAGAAATTTCAAAATAAATTCAACACACTCCTAACTCCACAAAATTATCAATGTAGTATTTATTTATTATAATATCTTCTATTTTACAGTAACCAAAAATTTTATTCTACTATGACAAAAAGTATTAACCAAAACTTTTGTTCTACTATGACAAAAAGTATTGGAAGTTTCAAAACCTACAATCTCATCCAAATAAATTGCTACGCGTAATATTGTCATTAGTAATTGTAAGTAATACTTTCTTCTGTTGTTAGTAAATATAGGAATTGGTGAAATTTTAGGGACGATATGCTACCTTGTAACTTTTTGTGAGAACCTAGGTAATTGCTCGATTACCATGATGAGCAAGATCAAGATTGTAGCTGGCTTGGAATATGGGCCTATTGCAAAATCAAGTTTCATATGCACTCTCAGTATGTTGTCACCCTTCTCTAGAGGAGGTCATCATCGACTATTAGGAAAAGGGAACTTTTCACTTCCCTACGATACGCATCGTATCACTTACTTGCTGAAACGAGGAGAAGCGATATTACAACGAGACGAAGACGTTCAGACCAAACGGATAATGATGACGAGCTCCATCCTCCTTCCTACGCAGCAACCTGCCAACTCATCCTTCCCCTGCAATTTCTGTTAAACTTTTTCCAGAGCTGTAGCTACAGGAATTGCATATTTGATTCTATTTTCCTTTTGTCATATTGCTCCTCGATCGATTGTATAAAACCTAAAACTTAATCAATGAATGGACTGGACGCTTTCAATCTCATTTCCTAACCCCGATAATATGGTATCAGAGCTTAGGGCTCCATAACAATGGCGGAACAAATTGTTATCAATGGAGACTATCCACTCGCAGATCCATACTACCTATACGGTAGCGAGCAGCCAGGACAGTCGCTGGTTGCTGAAAAACTGTCTCCTTCAAACTACACAGACTGGAGCAGGTCTATGAAAAACGCCCTAGGGGCTAAGAACAAACTAGGCTTCATCACAGGAGACATAGAGGAGCCAGAAGCCAACAATGTGATGTTCTGGCCATGGACCAGATGCAACATCATGGTCCTGAGTTGGATTCAACAATCAGTGGAGACAGGTATTCGAAAAACCATACTTGGCTTTAAAACAGCAGTAGAAGCATGGGAAAGTTTGAAAAACAGGTATGGACAGGGAGATGTCATACGAATAGCTGAGATTCAGGAAGAACTTTCCAATCTCAAGCAAGGAAATCAATTTATAACTGAGTATCATGGATCCATAATCACACTTCGAGATGAACTGAAGAATTATCAACCCTGTATGCCTTGTGATTGCACTGCTGTGAGTCATTTGGATTGCAGGGCAATCAAGCTGATAGAGGAGTATGAAGAGACTAATGAAGTCATACACTTCTTGCGAGGATTGAATGAAAATTTTGCTGGACCAAGGAGTCAAGTCCTCTTTGGAGACAGATTACCAACTTTGGAAAGGGTAGTTCAACGAATGGTGCAGCATGAACGCCAGTTGTTTGGTACACAAGGAAAACCAGGTACAGATGGGATGGCAATGGCTACTCAAAAGCAGAATCCGTCAGATGCCAATGCCATGGTTAACTTTGCAGCCCATCAACACAACTCAAATAGGCCATATGGCTCAGAAGGGAAGCCCAAGCTTTACTGCACCTTCTGCAAAATGACCAACCATACTGAGGACAGTTGTTTCTTCAAAAATAGATTTCCACCAGGTATGGAACCAAGGTCGCAACCTGGCTCTTCAAACTTCAAGCAAAGGAACTCAAATCCAAAGTTTAGGCCTCGAGCCAATGCAGTCAGGAGTTCTGAAGGGAATGGTGTGCAAATGTCACAAGATCAGTTCAATCAATTAATGGCCATGATGCAGCTCAAAGCCAAGGGAGTAGACGATCCTGCAGTTTCTACAGGTGCTCATTCTGTAGCTGCTTTCACACAACAACCCTCAGGCAAGTTTACTGACATTTTAAGCATGCAGACCTTAGCATCAAAGGATCATGAAAAATGGATCCTGGATACAGGTGCCTCTGATCATGTTACATGCCTGTTAAGCAATTTCAGTACTTACAATGAAGTTGAAAATGTGATCATCAATCTCCCAACAGGACACCAAGTTCAAGCCACTCACATTGGTTCAGTGATCATTTCACCCCAATTGACGTTGCATGATGTTCTCTTTGTGCCTGATTTTCATTTCAATTTGATTTCTGTCAGTAAACTTGATGCGAATCAAGCCCTATGTCTCACTTTTGCTTCTGACTCTTGTTTGATACACGACAAGCACATGAAGACTACGATTGGTTCTGCTAAGCTGCATCAAGGATTATATCACATGGCACCTACCATCCTAGTTAGTCAAGCTACCTCTACTACTACTCCTGATGTTTTTGATTTATGACATCATCGGTTAGGCCATGTTTCACATACCAGAATACCCTACCTGCATACCCTTGATCCAACCATTCACACACACCCTCATCTGCCCTGTGATGTCTGTCATTATGCCAAGCAACGTAGATTAGTTTTTCCCTCTAGCTCTTCTACTTCTTCACAGCCCTTTGACATGATCCATGTTGGTATATGGGGGCCAATGGCACAGCCCTCATACAGTGGATACCGTTATTTCCTTACCATTATAGACAACTATAGTCGAAACACTTGGATTCAGTTAATGAAATTGAAGTCTGAAACACGTTCTCTTTTACAGCATTTCTGCATTTTTGTTCATACTCATTACAAAGTCCATGTTAAAACCATCCGTAGTGACCAAGGCAAGGAATTCGATATGCCTGACTTCTATCATGAAAAGGGAATTCTTCATCATACTACCTGTGTTGAAACCCCACAACAAAACAGCAAAGTAGAACGCAAACACCAACACATTCTTAATATTGCTAGAGCACTCACCTTTCAAGCCAAACTCTCTATAGGCTTCTGGGCAGATTGTGTCAAACATGCAGTATACCTAATCAATCGCACACCTACTGCTGTGCTAAAAAACAAAACACCCTATGAAATGCTAAACAACAAACCTCCTTCTCTAGCTGCTGTTCGTGTTTTTGGTAGCCTCTGCTATGCATCCACCTTAACTGGTCATAGGACAAAATTTGAAAAACGAGCTAGAAAATGCATCCATCTTGGTTTCACAGAAGGAATCAAAGGATACAGATTATATGATTTGCACACGCATCAAGTTTTCACCTCTAGGGATGTAATTTTCCATGAGAACATTTTTCCCTACGATAAGCCAAACAGCACCACACCAGAACAAACCATACAAGCCACATCATCAAGTGCTGATTTTGACTTTGAGACCATGCCAAACCAGACCAACACTGAAACTTCCACACCACTCCAAGACGACGTTACTCCCAACACACCTTTAAACCAGGACCAACCACACACACCAGATGAAAACCATCTTGCTGACCATGATAATCCAAGCCAAAATGACGAAGCAAATCAACCTATAGTGCAGCCTGAACCCCTTAGGAGAACCACCAGACACCATAAACCACCTAACTAATTGCAGGATTTCCACTGTGATCTCCTTATGCAGAGCAGAAGAACGAATCAAGTCTCCAGTGCAAGTCCTGTGGATGCAAAGAAATCAGTAAGCCACCCCCTATCTCATGTTTTAAGTTATGATTTGCTCCATGAAACCCATAAGAGGTTTGTTTTAATCATCTCTAGTTTGAAAGAACCACAGAGCTATGTCGAAGCTGTCAAATTTGAGATCTGGGAAGTAGCCATGAAAGTTGAACTTGCAGCCTTGCATTTGAACAAGACTTGGAGCATAGTGTCATTACCTGTAGGAGTCAAAGCAATTGGATGCAAATGGGTGGACTGAGTGAAATACAAGTCTGATGGCAGTATTGAGAGATATAAGGCACGATTGGTGGCCAAAGGGTACACTCAAACTGAAGGCCTTGATTACCAGGAAACATTTGCACTAGTAGTCAAGATGACAACAATAAGGACCTTTCTTGCTTTGGCCTCAATTAAAAGATGGCATCTACACCAGCTAGACATCAACAATGCATTCTTACACGGTGATTTGGAGGAAGACGTATATATGAAGCTACCCTTGGGAATGAAGGAGCAAGGATTAAAAAAAAATGCAGTGTGCAAGCTACATAAGTCACTCTATGGTCTAAAACAAGCTTCAAGGCAATGGTTTTCTAAGCTATCAGAGAAACTGAAAAATCAAGGTTATGAGCAGAGCAAGGTAGACTACTCCTTGTTCATCAAAAATCAAGCGGGATCATTTACAGCAGCACTGATATATGTGGATGACCTAATACTTGGAGGAAATGATCTAAAGGAGATAGCTGCACTCAAAATGTGTCTCCACTCAGAGTTCAAGATTAAGGACTTGGGACATTTGAAGTTTTTCTTAGGTTTGGAAGTTGGGAGAAATCCAGAAAGCATTCATTTATCTCAATGGAAGTACACATTAGAAATCCTGAAAGAAGTTGGATTACTTGATGCTAAACCAGCAAATACACCAATGAATTACAAACAACATCTTAGTGTTGATGATTCAGACTGCTACAAGGATCCATAACATTACAGAAGGCTAGTTGGGAAACTAATCTATCTCACTACAACTAGAGCAAACATTAGTTTTGCTGCTCAACAAGTCAGCCAATTCATGATAAATCCTACTGAAAATCATTACAAGGCAGTAACCAGGATCCTACAATATCTTAAGGGAGCACCAGCATCTGGACTGTACTTCCCATGCTCCTCCAATATCAAATTGAAGGCCTTCAGTGACTCAGATTGGGCAGCTTGTCCAGACAGCAGGCGATCAATCACAGGGTATGCTGTTTTTCTTGGTGATTCACTTATATCCTGGAAAAGCAAGAAACAAAGCACAGTGTCAAGATCATCGTGTGAAGCAGAATATCGAGCTTTAGCTCACACTGCTTGCGAATTACAATGGACCCTCTACCTCCTCAAAGACCTTGATGTTGTTCATCCCATGCCTGCATTAATCTACTGCGACAACCAATCAGCCATACACATTGCAACCAATCCCAGCTTTCATGAACGAACTAAACACATAGAGCTGGATTGTCACCTGATTCGAGAAAAGGTTCAAGATGACACTGTGAAGCTTCTCCACGTACGCACAGACTCGCAGGTGGCTGACATGTTTACCAAAGCCTTGCGCCCTACACCTTTCCAATTTCTCCTCTCCAAGCTTGGACTGCATAATCTCTGCCCTCCAGCTTGTGGGAGGGTATTAGGAAAAGGGAACTTTTCACTTCCGTACGATACGCACCGTATCACTTACTTGCTGAAACGAGGAGAAGCGATATTATAACGAGACGACGACGTTCAGACCAAACGGATAATGATGACGAGCTCCATCCTCCTTCCTACGCAGCAACCTGCCAACTCATCCTTCCCCTACAATTTCTGTTAAACTTTTCCCAGAGCTGTAGCTGCAGGAATTGCAGATTTGATTCTATTTCCCTTTTGTCATATTGCTCCTCGATCGATTTTATAAAACCTAAAACTTAATTAATGAATGGACTGGACGCTTTCAAGCTCATTTCCTAACCCCGATAATATCGACCATGCTCATGATGCCGGATTGAACTAGATGGTTTTAGCCAAAATTACTATCATGGTAAACATGCCATATATACTTATTTTCCAAAATTGATTTAATTTAAATTAGATCGTATCCGACATGTTGTCCGAAAATTCAATGAACTAAAACACCATCCGTTTAAAAAATTATAAAAGAAAGATATAGTTAAGTCATAAATATTGTACATCCTAATTAATGTGCTTTTAGGCAAAATCTTAAAAAAATGAGGAGCTCGTTCATCGTCGCAGGTTCAGACACATTAGCTGGTAAATTCTTCTAGATCTTAATGTGATTTTATAAATTTAAGAATCATGAAAAATTTGAATGATTTTGTTCACTGTTGTTATGATTACTCAGCTAAACCAAAACGGGTGAAATAAAATAAATTATGTAAAGTACTTTTAGGGTGTGTAGATACAAAAATTGTTACATGCGTGTACATGTAGAATGTGGATAGTAAAATATCGTCTATTAACCCGTAATAAAATATTAAATATTCAGACCAGTCATTTAATAACAATGTACTGAAAAATTTACTATTTCAAAAATACTATCAAGGAAGCTACAATCACCTAATTCTATCTAAATCAAATGATTAGAGGAACAAAATTAAAGATGGACTAATTATAAAAAGTATGTAATTTGTTATATTATATTTAAATACTTATCATATTTTTTTTTGGATTCAGCTTTTCTTATCTAATTGTTAGGTTCATTTAATATTGATTATTTTTATTAGTTAAAATGAATAAATAAATCTAGTTATGATCCATGGTCTCAAAACCTTATCGGGAATCATATGAAAAGGATTATTGGTAAGAGGCTTAATGGTTCAACTGTGGTTTTATATCAGTTGAACGGTATGTAAAATTAAATATATTAATAGTGTTATCGAACTAAACTCAAAGAAAGACAAGAACAAGAGAAAATATGGAGAGGGAGAGAGTTTCTTATTGATGTGTAGATATGATACAATGTAGAGTCCTATTTATAGGCTCATGAAACCATAACCTATAAATTCTAATATTAATACAATTAAGAGAGTAATATAATACATGATCAATGCAATGAGAGTTACACAATGAGCATTCAACTACATTTATATAAAATATTCATAACAAATAGTAAAATATTGTATCGATAAATACTCATCAAATGGACTTAAAAATTATAATAAGTTATGTAAAACTATATAGTAAGGTTCAACCAGTTTAATGTATCAGACTGACCAGTTGACCACTTGACCATTTTAATAGATTCAATTTCTCGATACGCTATGATTTTTGAAACCCTTGGTTTGGCATGACTTTTTCTCATCGGTTTATAACTAAACCGGAAAACGAGCTGAGGTTCATATTGGGCTTGAATCTAAGTCGTTAAAATAATTATTTTTCGAATTTAATTTAATTTAAAAACTTAAAACCTTAATTGTAGGGATGGCATCTGGGTTGGCCCGCGATGGGTAACCATGGACTCTACCCGAAATGTGGGCTTTTTGGCCCGGATTTTGGACTCGGAGATGGTTCGCGGGTAGCCCGAAAACCGACGAACACGGGTAACGGGTGGGGATGGTTTTCGCGGAATCCGGCCCGCGGCCCACCCGTTGGTTAACCGTGGCTAAAACGACTGCGTTTTAGCTTTGGTATATAAACCAAAAACGCGCAGCAGCTTCCCCTTCAGTCTGAATTCTAAAACCCTAGCCGTCCCAATCCCCATTTTTCTCTCAACTCCATCGCGATTTCCTCTCGATGAAACCCTTCTCTGACGAAAAATCGGACGATTTCCCATGAAATCTCCGACGATTTCGTTAATTCCTTCCTCTGTTCTCTTGTTTTCAACACATTTGACCTGTTAATCCGACGATTTCGTCGATTACAACTCACAGAAATGAATATTTTCCGATTAGGGTTCATATCTCCCCTGATTCTTCGATTACTATCAAAGATAAGTCATATAATATCGATGCATGCACTTATCCTTTCCTTCTTCTTCGTGTATTATGAGTTTCTCACAACTTGTACTCTATATATAGGGTCCCCTTTCTGTGTTGGGAGCAGTATCCTAACATCGAGCTACATGCAGTCTCCTAGCATCGACCACTACTAAGAAAAAACAGAGAGTAAGTTGTTTAGGTTTTTGATTCGTTTTTTTCATTGAGTCTGTAGGTTTTCTGCTGAAATAAAGGGTTAAAACTACTGTCCTTGACTCTTTGTGTTCGTGCATGTGTATTGTGTAGGTTTTGGAGCTGTCAATCAGTGGACTGTGGCCATCATCATCCATCAAGTTTTGGTGCGAGTACTGTAGGGTTAGAACAAGGTAAGCCGATTAGGGTTTCTGATTTTCCATATATGCATTTCTGTTCTTTTCCCAGAAGCAATTAACGTTTCTGATTCTCGTTCTTGTTTAGGGTTTCTGTTGTTAAGGAGCTTTTGGGATCATCAAACTTCTGTCACTGTAATCATCAAGATTCTACTCAACATTGGATAAGGTAACCATCTGAACACAGTGTATTGTTGGTGTTGTTTGGAAATTGGAATTGATTAGCTTAATAGATTATAGTAACTTTATTTAGTTTTGAAACTGTATTGTTTGTGTGTATGGAACCAATTGGCTGATTGGTTACTATATAGAGTTGATGTGCTGAACTGATTAGTTACTTTGTATTGCATTGAGTTGTTGTAAGCTTGTTTGTTGATGGAAATGCACTGATTAATTTTTGAATGTTGCTTAGTGACAGTGAACTTTTGAATGTTGCTTACTAATTTTCTGGAATTTAAAGAATTCATGTTCAGATTCAGAATGATGTATGGATTTTAAGTTAAGAGATTTATAATTTTCATTAGTTGTATGGGGATCTGCGGGTAACCGAAAACCGCCCACAAACTGTGGTGGTAACGGTTTTGAAACCCGCAGCGGGTAAACGGGCGGGGATGGGGAAACCGGCGGCCATCGGTGGGTGGGGAACGGATACCACTTACCCGGCCCCGATCCGCCCCGTTGCCAACCCTACTTAATTGCCACCATATTTATTTTTAATTATTATAAAAATATTTAATAAAATTATTCAATAATCACAAGTTCTAATTAATATAAAAACTGTGTTTAAAACTTTTTAATTTTCTTTTTGAATCTCCTCATCCACCTTCTGGAAACGTTAACCATGACCTTCTTCGAGTAATCCAATCTCCTGCCGGATTCCCCTGAAGCGGAACTTCATTTCTCTCCCTCCATCACCATCATCAGGTGCATCCTATTTCTATACATCACCGAGACTGCTCCACCACAGTCCTTGCCGTCGTAGACGCCGAAAAATTCTGCATAATTCTCAAATCCTCCGACCTTGAGTCCTCAAACCACCGCAACAGTGTCTTCCATCACCCTACGCCGGCCGATCACAGATACAACGTCGTGACAGTGACTTGCCGATGTCCTACTGTGGCAAGTCTTGGCTCCGATCGACGATTCTCCCGGAGTCGGGTTCATTTGGAGTTTTGACAGGAAAATTGGGCTCCAAATCGACGGTGACTATTTTCTCGTTTACCCCACCGCCAGATTCGGCTTCAGGATTAGGGCAATAGCTTACCCGTCTCATTTTCTTCATATTTGGCATCAGTCCGAGGGAAGTATGCCCTGGTCGAATTCGAACACTCTTTTTCTTCGCCAAATCAATTGGTGAAGAAATCATGGCAGTGAAGAATAAGATTTGCAGAGATCAATGTTTCTCTATCTCTCCTTATAATTCAAATTTATGTGATTTGCCAGGAATCAAACAGACACTCGATTAAAGCTTGGAACATTTTTATATTGGCAACTAGCAAGAACGGTGATTACCAAACAGAGAGAAGGGTGTGGTGGGCTGGTGCCATGTGTTGGTGGGAAATGACAGCCGCATCCGGTGGGCTGGTGCCATGTGTTTAAATAAATCAATATTGAATATTAAAGATAAAAATACACATCATCTCATGTTAATTTGAATTAAATTAAATGGTAATTAAAAAATTTAATTTTTAAAAATAATTATTTTAAAGGGCTCATATTCAAGCTTACAAACGGAAGGCCCGATTAAATTTCATAAATGAGAGTATTTATATTTTAGGAATACCGAACTTGCCTCATTTTTATCATTTAATTTTAATATTCAGTGTTGGTTTATTCACTCGTGAACATCTAAATATTAACATTGCACAAATTAATCATTATAACTTTGCAATATGGATTGACGGATTGATGAAACTAATATCATCCATCATTATTATTGAATTATGATTATCGTTTTAATCCCGAAGAATAATTTTCAATCATACAAGGATCCGTTTGAGCCAGTGAATCCGAATATGTCCGGAAATAGGAAACTGAATCCGAATACGGAGCTGGATATGGCCGGAAGCAGGAACCGGAATCTGAGTACGGATCCGGCTATGGCCGTAAGTAGGAACCAGAATCTGAGTACGGATCTGGCTACGGTCATAGGCAGGAATCTAAATACGGATCAAAAGAATACGGCCTAAAACCGGCAGAGCTGAATACGGATCTGGTTATGGCCGTAACCAGGACTCCCAGTATGGCCGAAGGACTGAAATGGAATATGAAGGTGGAGGCTTCGGGTGCGGGAGGAGAAAGCAGGGATATGGTGAGGAGGAAGGTGAAGGAGGTTATGGAAGGCATCAGGAGACAACAGAGGAGTATGGCTCCGGTGGTGGTTATCGGAGTGAAGAGGGCTACGAGAAGCCTTCTATGGTAGGCCGCAAAAAATACGTACGTACGCATTCTTTTGCTTGAAATATCTGTGATTTTGCGTGTTGCTAGTAACTGTGTTCGTTGCTTAAGTGCATGTTGCTAGGAAAAGCTGGAAGCTTTATGATATTATCTCCTGATTACTAACTACTAAAGTTAAAACTGTAGTGTTTTAGCTCTGTTCATTTGCCTCTGTTTCAATCTGAAGAATTATTCTTGACTTATAGTCTCTTGTTTGCTTATTGGGATAGTCAAGCATGTTGACTACTTGATTTTCGATCGCATGACTGAAGTATTGGTTGATTGAGTTTCCACGATGGTGTGCTTTGCGACTCTCTCATGGATGTATATCTTGCTACTTGGTAGTCTGCCGAAATTACGTCATGGAAATGCAACTGTCTTGCTATGGACGGAAGTGTTTATAGTTAGTGTTCTCTTTTCCTGTAACACAAATGGGTCTTTTTACCTTGAAAGTTAAGGACTTTGAGTAGAATTTTCCGGGTTGATCTCGATCTGAACATGACAATTGCAGGGGGATAACAACGCTGATGACGAAGATGAGGAGAAGAAGCACCGTTACAAGCATCACCACCACCGTCGCAATGACGATGATGAATGATCGATCCGTCTCTGTTATGATATGGAGGACACCTTGCCCTAATAAAACTCTTATCTATCTTTACTAAATAAATCGAGTTTTGACGGGCATTGTGGATGTGTTATCTTCGTGGTTTGTGTCGTCCGAGTGTTGCCCTGTTTCATATGGGAATGTGTTTATTCCTGAAAGCTTATAAGCCTTGAACAAAGTACATAACTCTCTTTTGGGATTTGGTGTGTATTGTGTGTTGTGTTCTGTTCAATTGAACCTTCTATGCATCTATTAGTCACTTGATCTTGTTCGGCCGAGTTTGCCAGATTAGCTAATGTATGATATATCTCGTCGACTGACTTGGCCATGGTGCCAAGAAACTCTGTCGATCATAACACCGACTTTACGCGAGCTTATTGAATTATAGCGCCAACTCCTAGAAATTGATGCAGAGGTTTCTTCTTGGCAATCATCAATAAATCCTGAACTGCCAAATCCTAGAGATAAACAAGAAGACATCAATATTCAAAATGGAACACGTACTCTTAGCTCTCTAATTCCTCGCTCAAATCCTCGTTCAAGAAATTGTCATCCTCTTCCTCCTCTCCATCTTCCGTATGCCACTGCCACTTCCTCCGCGGCCAGCATCATACTGAGGAGGATTTCCGTTTCCATTCACTTCGCATGTTCTTCCGAGCACTTCATGCATCGCCTTCTCACCTTCCATCACTATCCTCTCTCCAAGTAGATGCTGTTAGTACTAATAGACTAATAATATTAGTATATGTTTATACATTTCAACAATACTCATATATTTTTATGATATTTAAATTTAAATAAATGTTGATATAACATTTTTGTTTTAAACATTAAGTCACTATAGAAAAAAATCAAGTTTGAAGAATTTATAAGACCATAAACAAATATCAATGATCAATTGAGTTTATTTGATGAAGCGTGTTATATGCTTATTATTGTAATTGTACAAAATAACAGGTTGATACTTAATAGGGTTAAAATAGGATTTATAGTATATATTGTATTTTAAAATTCACAAATTCAGAGTATCTATAGGCCTGTTTAGAGCAAGTTGGGCACATATATGCATATAACGTTCATGGTTATGTTATTAAAATCATATGTATTTAATTTATCAATAGGATTAGGGATTGAGCACTTATGTTATATGAGTATATGACTCATTAAGTTCATGGTTAGGTTCTTTACCTACCTCAATCAAACCATTTTGAACCTTGATCCTCGTTTTTAACGAATAACACAAATTAACAAAGTCTAAGGGTTGAGTATTGAGTGGATTTAGTTGAGTTTGACGACAAAATTAATCACTAGCTAATTATAAGTTTTATCCTAAAAAGTACAATTGTAGGTGTGTTAGTGGGTTATCCATCATCCAACCCAATTCACCCGCTAACTTGTGGATGATCAATTACACAACCCACGAAAACCCACATCTAACTAGATTGGGTTATGACGGGTGGGTTTGATAGGTTAAATTGCACAACACTCAATTAGTTTGTTGGTCAAACCGGTCCGGCTAACTACCTCCCTCCATAGTAGCATTTTTAACAACATACGTTAATCACATGTATATTAGACACTAGTAACTTTGAGTTTTGAAACCTATTATTATATTGAAATGACATATAAGTCTCGAACATGTTAATACTATATTATATCCGTACCATATTTTACTAAAAAATTTCGAGAATCACTGTTGACAATGCTTCCTACAATGATGTTGCTATGCCAACATTAAAGGGAAACCTTTCTTATTTGAATAAGCTTCCGTTTAGTGGGGATATATTTCACGCTCGATGCTGTGCTCCCATACTTCATATATTGGTGCAATTTAGCCTGAAGGACATTGAATGTGTGATTGAAAGCATTCGAAAAGAGTGTTAAACGCATTAGTCTATCAGGGAGTCGTGTTAACATGTTTCGTGAGATTGCTAAACAACTTCATCTGTCTTCGAAGAAGCTTATTCTAGATATGCCTATTCGTTGGAACTCCGCATATCATATGTTATCTGTTGCTGCAGAGGTTAAAGTTGTATTCCCTCTATATGCCATAAGAGATCCATTGTATAAGTGGTTGCCTTCAGATGAAGATTGGAAAAAAGTGGTTGATGTTAACGTCAATTCCTTGAGGTGTTCAATGATGTTACAAATCTTATCTCCTGGAGTTCATATGCAACTGGTAATTTATTTCTTCCTGAGCTTTGGAATATCAAATTGTTGTTGAAGAAAACTTCACAGTCAGATAATGAAAGTATGAAAGCTACGGCCACAAAAATGCAGCTGGAGTTTGATAAGTATTGGGGAGAATGTAACTTGGTGATTGCAATAGCTTCTATATTAGATCCAAAAGGTCACTTTTCCAGATCTTTATAGTGAAGATACATATCTCACAAAGGTTCATTTTGTTCGTGATAAGTTATATGAGCTTTTTGATGAGTATGTTGGGGAGTACAGAGCTAATTATGATGCTGAAAATTCAAGTGAAAGGGCAGCTGAAACTACTGTCTCAACAAGTGCCACGAGTTTGAAAGAGAAGAAAAAACATGACGACAAATGTTTGATTCTATTGTCAGAAATGTGACGAGTGTTTCATCTACTATCAAATCTGAACTTGACAGTTATCTTGAAGCTCCATTGGTTTTAGGAGATGAAGAATTCAATGTTATGTATTGGTGGAAGGAGAACCGTTTTACTCACAAGATCTTCTCAAGTGGTAATAGGCAAGGCTGCAACATCTTGAAATCAGTCTTTAACATGTACAAACAAGTTTACTGAGATGGTGATTTGTTAATGTTTTAACCTTTCTCATGGATCAGGTCATGTATGGTATAGTGGTGATGGTAGTATATGGAAAGAATTTTACACAAATTTGGTAGCTTTTGCACCAACAACTTCATCTTGGAGGTTGTTCCACGTGATGGTTTTGAGCATGAACATGAATGTTTTATGGATTATGAATGCTAAACTCTTTTGTTCATTGTTCGACTTGAATTCTAATTTTCTGTACCGACTGAATGAATATTGTGATGTGTTTGAGTCCTTCCCGTGTTCATTTTCCAACTCATTAACATCCTTTGTACGAGCTCGAGCAAGCTCATAGAGTATATAAACGAGTGGAGTCGAATCGGTATAAAGTACGTTCTCGAATCGAACTCAAATTCAAGCTCGTTAATATTTACACAAATGGAGCGCGAGTCGGCCTTGAAAAATTACATTGTTTGAGACATAAATCTAACAAAGCTCAATCAAAACAGTAGTTCTATTTCTCAAAAATTTAATAAAAAGGAGAAAAAATTATAAACTAGATCTAGCACCATATTCACCATCCAGCTAGCATCGTAGGGTAACTACGAGAGGATGAAAGAGGAAAGATCTTTTATTGCTTGTCTCGTCTTACTCAGTCTCGTTGTCTTTTATTGCTTCCATGAGAGTTATTCTTCATTTTTATGATGAAAAAACAGTGAATATTGTAGTGATAGTGGTGGTCGGAGATGATTATTGGTGGTGGTTGTTGAGGAAGGGAAAACGGAGACAATGGAGAAAAATTTAGTTTAAGATTAGGAAAAGAGAGAACAGAAAAATAAGAAAGGGGAACTTTTTTATAATAAATGATGAAGTTAGACATATAGATAATGTTAGAAATTTGAAAATTGAAATTCAAAGTTGATGTCTAAACCTTTTTCTCTTCTAACCCTGTTGCAAATCAGTCGTTGGAGTAAATGATGCGAAACAAAATATGAACCGTCAGATCGACCTCTAGGATGCATCCTAGAGATGAGGCTCTTGGCTCTAAAATAGCCATTCTGCATCTAGTTAATAGTGGTCATTCTTTTTCAATTGGCTTCTATATTTTATCGCAACACGGATAAACAGCCAAGAGAAAGGTCTATAGGATGCATCCTATAGACCGGATCGGACGATGTGTATTGTGTTTGAATTTGAATCTTGATCTGACGGCCTTCATTTCTCTGAGGCCAGGAATATCCACCTTTTTGAATAAACTAATTTCTTTTTTTACTGGCCAAATTTCAAATTCAAAATTCAAATAAATTTGGGGATTCAGATCCACCAAATAATTTCCCTCGGTCACCGTTCTGACACACGCATCCATTACTCCCAAATCTTTCTTCTCTCACTTCTCACCTCATCTCATCAAACCTGATCTCTTCCTCGTATCTTTCGGTGACCAAATCCATCAGAAAAATTAACTGCGGCGGTTCCTCAACTTCCTTTGGAGGTTAATCAAGATCAAATTCTTTTGGCGGTTACTCCAGGTCAATGTTACTGTTTACCTGCAGCCTATAAATACAAGGGGTTCATTGTTCATCACTTGTTCCTGAAATCTGGTAGTGCAAATGGGTAAAAGGAAGAAAGACCCGATGTTATCCCCGACACCTCCTCGATCTTCACGACGTTTGGCACAGCAGGGATCCCCTGCCCCTACTAGCAAACCCTCAACAAGTAAAATCTACTGACAAACGACACCAAAAGCATAAACCGGTGACACCTCTTGAGGGTTTTGGGTCCGAAGAGGAACCACCGCCGCAGGTAAGGCTATTTGTCAGATTTAACCCATCCTACATGTTCATTATGCGTTGATTGAGTTTGGATTTAACGTATGCTATTGTTATTTTCATATGCTAGCCTCCTCCCAAAAAGAAACCAGCAGACCTTTAATCCAGTGTAGATAAAAAAAATGGTGTTATTTATGTTGCCTTGTGTACATGTTCTCTCTTTGTTATGTTTATAATAGTTATGAACATTTATAACTTGTGTGTAGGTCACTGGCAAGAAGAAGAAGGCGATGATGTGTAAACCAATTGAAGCAGGGAATAAGGTTATATTTCTCTTCAGTATTAGTTATGTAAAGTATATTTAATTATTTGTTCTACTAATGTTATGTCAGTAATATGTGCCTATTATATCATTAACATGAGCATGTTATGCTAGGTACCTAAGCCTCCGAGGATGCAATTCCAGTGCAAGACTGGGCCAATTGTCACGACCAATTTGACCGTAGCCAACAATGATCAACGGACCCATCGCATCTGCCGGTATCTGATGGATGCGAGCTTTCATGGGATGACGGACATCGAACTGCCATTCATCAACAAAGATTTGATCGAGTTTCTTATGGAATATTTTGATCACGAGCTCGGGCAATTCTTGTTTCCGGATGGTCACCCGATGAAGATTGAGGGTGCCGATGTGGCACGGGTATATGGTATGGTTTTTGATGCAAGACTGGAGGAGATCGACGTCAGGCATTGCTCCCTGTTGGTGCGTCAACATTTTGCGCAATTAACCAGCATTAAAGTAACGACTACTGGAGCCAACAACACGTCCCCTCCATCACGTGGTCCATGCTATGAAGAACTGTGATGATCCAAAAGCATGGGCCAAGCTGTACATGTTGCTGTGCGTCGGTTGCCTCTTTGTGCCAACAAAATCATTTCAGATCTCGATGAAGTATGCCAAGTTTCTTAACCGTGACTTTTCAGAAATTGTTTCGTACAATTGGGGCAAGCACATGTCCGATTTTCTCCTTTAAGGGCTTGCAGATTTCAAGTACAGTAGCAAGTCTGGATATCCGAGTGGTGATATGAACTTATTGGTGGTATGTTTCCGTTATTTTCATGTTATACGTCTTCTCATTAGTAATTGTGTTATAACTTCTGTATAATAGTGCCATCATTCAATTACATGCAATTACACTTCTAAGGCATGCTTGATCTTGATGGAATTGGTTCTTCCCATCAGCCCACCTGTGGTTATTGGGTGAAGAACAAATAGAGCAGGCACTTTCCAAGAGAAGGACGCCAGACAACCAATGATCTTTCAAGTTGAAGGACAAAAAAAACTTGTAGACTTGCCACTAAGCAGTATGCTTGGGTTGAGGACCTGTTCGAGGGAGGAGCAAGTGGAGAGTATCCTCTGAAATAGGGGAATGTGACAGGGACCGATTCCACAGATGCGTGGGAGGATGTGATCCAAGGGTGCTTATATTGTGAAGATTTGTTGGCTTGGTTAATTTAAGATATTTGTGTTGGGCAACCTTTCCATTGCTGAAGTGCGTACCAGGAAAGAGAGGGTACAACTTCAACGTAATGTGTTGATGGTTGAAGAGATTGATTTACATATATGGGAGTCAAGGTACAACCACATACAAAACATATTGCGCAAAGGGGAGAATTTACCACGTACAGGGCAAGACAAGAAGGAAGTTGACAAAAATATTTCAAGTAAGCGTAACATTAAATCTACATATTTGTATAATGTCTGCCTTATGCTACACTTACGTGGGCTTTATGTTTCATTGTGTCATCAGACCTTGAATTTGAAGAGGAAGAGGAGGAGTACGAGGAAGAGGAAAATGATGATGACGAGGAAGATGCTGATGACGAGGACGATGAATCCGAGTTGCTGTCAACCCCCCATCACCCTCAAGTTCGGAGAAATCTGAGGGTGACCGAGCACTCACACTGAATGTAGTGAACGAAATTTGTAAGCACGTTGTTGGAGAAGCATCTACAGAGCAAGGGTCGGCAGAACAACGCTTGAAGAATATAAAGGGAATTGAGGATGGGGAGAAGACGATGACCAGGAACCATTTCCCCCTAAGAAGGCAACCAAAACCCCTATCAATTACGAGCGTTGGAAGAATGTCAGGAAATCTTCTCAACATGTTTATATTTTGATTAATCGCCTTCAAAAGAAGCTTACTTCGGAGGAGAAGAAGATAATGACTTATGCCATATCACTCCCCGAGCAATCATTGTAAGTGAAATTAGCATTTTTTCGGAGAATTAGCTTATCTAAAAGTAATTGCTTATATTACCTTTTCTCACAGTAACAAAATGGTGGTGGACTTCACGGAGAATGGGATACAGTTAGTAAAGACAGAACTTGCTGCAATGCCTTATCCTAATCACTTTACTAGCTACATCATTGATTCTTTCTCCCACCATTTCAATAAGATTTTCTTGGAGGGGTACAACAACCAGTCGAGTCGACTCTGTTTTGACACCCACAGTACGATAGGAAATTACTATTTTGTTATATTGTTTGTTATGTGACCGTTGTCGTCACTTTCTTATGCATGGATGAAAGCAGACTGCCTGCTTGATGGAGATTGAAGCGAGTAAGGATTTCTCTTTGAAGAAATTTGTTCTCCCAAAGATGTTGGAGAAGTTTCTTGACGAGGAGTACCTCCGAAGCGTTAAGTGGGACACCATGAAACTGGTAAGTTTATGCAAGTACTCTATTATGTTAGTATTATGCAAATGTTCTGTTATGTTGGTGTTCTCCAACTGATATGTGGAGTTTATATTTCCCTTAAGGTCTTCTTTCCCATCCACGGTGGGGAAAGTTTCAAGCACTTTTACTTGTTTGGTGTGGACATAGCAAAGAGAGAGAAGTGCATTCTCAATAGCATCCCTTACAACAACGACTTTGACAAGGAACTGCACTATAAACCCACACGATCAAGACTCATACAGTACTTTAGGTCGGTGCTGGTACAGAGGATGGGTGTCGACGTTAAATATTTCAGGAGGAATGTAGTATCTTCTCCCCAACAGCCAGATGTTGCCAGTTGCAGGCTGTATGTGTTGTGCTACATGGAGCACTACGTCAGCCGCTTTAGTACGGACCAATGTAGCCAATGGGATGAGGTGGAAGTGATGAGGACCGAATGGCTGAAATATTTATGTAGACTCATGCTATCAAAGTGGAACAACATTCGGAGAGAAGTTGAAGCAGAAGCGTTAGCCTTCTACCTGGAATATCAGCCAAAAAGACATACACTAAAACTGTATGCAAGTGATCATTATGTGTCTGTTCCCTACGTTATGTGTTTGCTAGATGTTTTAAACATTTATGTTGTAGGAGGGTAAGTAAGATCGAAAAACTTAAGTTGTAGTAGCAAGTATGTCAGGTTTCTGTGACACTTTTGTGGATCTTATGTGTTATTTATTTTATGGTCTATTTACACTTTGGTATCATGTGTTCTTTTTTTTACTTTATGTTTACACTACGGTATTCTATTTTCCGTATTGTGTGTTCTTTCGGGCCCGTTATAAGAGCGTTATGTACACGTTATGTGAACATTATGTTCCCCATCCCCATCAATGGGTCATCAATTAATATGGCAGTTGGGAGACATAAATAAATAGGTTAGGTGAGACAGGTGATACTCCTTTCCACTCAACTTTCCCCATAAATATGCTCATAAATATCCATAGCTACAACTCTCCCTACATCTCCATTTTTCTTTGCTTCGTTGAGATTGTACAAGTTTCTTACAAAGATAAGTGCACACCCAATGCAGTGTATGGACGACCCAATCCTGAACTATGCTGCATTCGAGGTGGTTCGATCGATAGATCAGAGGCCAACAGACAATGATTCATGGAAGCTTTGAAAGTGCTCTTTGGATCTTGCTTGTGGGCAATGTGTTGTAGAAATAAGTAGATACACCTGCATCTTCCTAGAATGTCACGAGTGGAAGGTATTTCATTTCCTGAAATCTAATATTATTGCATCATCTATTTCATTTTCTAGAATCTCATTTACCAGAATCTTATATTATTGCGTAATAGTATGGTCGTGGTTGTCTCTATTATGGCTAGGTTTTCTTGGACCAATAAAAAATCTTAAACCAATCCATCATACACAAGGGCGATGAGAGGCGCAACCACGTCGAATTGTACGATCAGATTGATATGTAGAAGAGGAGTATTGCGATGGCCTCCACAAATTTCCACAAGTCTCTTGGTGGTATTCGCACCCTGATTCGTGAGAATGAAGACCGTCAGCCAGGAGACGAGGTACATGGAGATGAAGATGACGATTAAGTGGTGCACTATAACGGCTTGGTAGATGAATTTGAACCAATGTGGCTACCATACGGGGGTTCTGTAACTGTTCCATGAAGGTTATGTTCTATTCTCTCATTTTGTAGTATTCCCTGAAGTGGTCCCGACCACATAACATATTTGTAATCCACAATTGGTCCCAACCACATAACATCTTTTCAATCCAGATATCATCCATAAACAAAATAATGTGTTCACACAAACTATGTTGTCGGTCTGTTCTCGTTGTGGAGAGTGAACATCTCTATAACGAACGCAGAACGCACACAAAACAAACGTAGAAAAGAAACAAAACTCCCTAGTCAAACACTTGACTCCCTAAATTAGTGGTCTCCTAAGACTTCACAAAAGAAGTGAACTCGTGTATTAGATCGTTGTTGAATACTTGTTCCAAATCCTCGTCCATCGCGCTTGCCTCTGCCAATGCTTTGGCAGCCGCTTTCTTAGCATGAATCCTTATGAACCTAGCTTGTTCCTTCATGTGTGCCACATTCAAACGGGCCTTGCGGCGTGCACTATTCTAACTTGGCTTCTTTTGTTTTGGAAACTTGGTTGCAATCGCCCCACTGCCTTTTCTCGTTGTGTAGTACCACCTTCAATAGTTTCTTCGGTGTCTGGCATAGTTGATCCTAAAGTTTGTTCACTTGGGGGGGGGGGGGGGGGCTTTCTCATAACATAANGCTTCTTCATACAATACGAGGACTTGTTGAACCTAGTGCATATAACATAGTTATAACATACGTATAAAAAGATAGAATATAGTTATAAAGAACATTCACATAAAACTTGCAATTGCCTAACCTACATAGCCAATCCATCAGTGGTGGTGTCAAAGAGGGTGTGCAACTTGTCTACCGTATAGACAACCCTGATGATAGATCCAAACTTTACATACATCCTCACATATATTTCCCCTTCCTCTTCTTCTTTTCGTAATGGACAAGTCCTCAAAACCAAATCTTGCCCCTATAGTCCACCTCTTCAGAATATAAATATCTGGCAAGGTGTTGAAACTTTTATTGCCAAACCTAGTTTCGATGTGCATCACCGTGAGTGTGTGTCTACAAATTATGCCAATTGTACCCCATCATTTACATTCGCACTTCACTTCACCAACAAGGGCACGAGCTCGGACAACTCTATCATCGACTCATTGGTTTCCCTCCATGTTGTACACCACGTGTCCTTCACCCTCGGAACTCTGGTCTTGAACATACTCCAAGTTTTATTGTTGTACACGTTTAAACTGCTCCTGGAATACTGCAAACATCTTGGGTGTGTACTCCTTAGACGCCTTGGTCACTAAATTACTATACTCAAAATTATTGAGAGACTTTGTGTTCCTAGAATGGAAGTCAGCTTCACGTTTCACGCTTCTTTATGCTTTCAACCATCCTACAGGTAGAATCACAACATCAACGGGGTAGAATAACAACATAATTACCATAGAACGACGACATAATAGGCCCATAATACCTGTCAAAGTGAGGGAAAAATTCGATGATGCTCTTATCTGCACTTAGGACCCCGCGTATTATTCCATTACATGACTCCACCCGCTGTGTTAAAACGATACATGCGGTATAATGGTTCTTGACCCAGGCAGAAGATCTTTGTTCACGGTATGGATGAATGTAGTCTAACCATTTATGACCACTTGGACCACCGTTTGGAAAGCTGTCTTGAATCATAAGCTTCCAAGCAAAATCAAAGTCAACAACTGAATTGACATTGTAGAATAAAAACAGAAGACGCTTCACAAATTCTTTCGTGAACTGTGAACTCAAATTGCGCTTCGCATTATGGAGTATATTGAAGCTACACAATGCTTGATACGTCTTCGACATCTCGCTCTTCAATGCTGGTCCCATTGCCTTATCTTGGTCGGTAAAAATTGTCTTTGGTGCCTTCCCGCGCATGCACCTTAGGAATGTTAAAAAAACCCACTCAAACGATTCTATGGTCTCGCCGTACACTAGGCATGCTCCGAACACGACACCCTGATGGTGATTGTTGAAGCCAACAAAGAGAGCTACAAAATAACTTGCAACTGTCATGCACTGAATATAAGATAATTAAATGACAGTTATGTGAATACTAAATATATGACAGTTATATGAGCATTATATGGGTGTTATGACGAATATTAAGATTATCAAGAGGTAGGCAGTTCCTGTTTGTGCGGTATGTTGTGTCAAACGTGATTGAGTCGCCAAAACATGCGTAATCATCTTGCATCTGTTGGTCTGCCCAAAATATGTTTGCCACTTTTCTTCCTATTATTTCACAACAAATGCTTTGGTTTACTGGGGATCATACCATGGTTGTGTCCGTCGTTCCATTAGCTTATGTAGTACTTGTCCAACCGTTCATTAATCTGTACTCGAATAAAAGCCGGAAAACCGATTTTTACTTCACCATGATTACGTGCAGTCGCTACGATGGGGATCCATAATGGCTGGTCCAATCTACGGTTTTGGCTGCAAGGTGCTTCCCTTCTTGTATCCAGCTCTTTTGCAAGCGTACTCAATATCGAATATCTTTCCACTATCATCACCCACTCTTCCCAACGTATTACGATAGTGGCTAATGGTACCTGTAGTAACCCCTCCTTCTGCCATATCTTTCTACCATTTCTTAGCATGCAGTTCAAAGTCAAACAACAACTTCGACCACTCATCCTCTTCATCGAGCCTTACCAATGGACCTGCCGTGAATCAGACGCAGTTATTTTTTTGTTCAGTGTACGTTACACACATATGTTCTACTATAGTTATATCATTGTTATGTATTGAACTCTGTACATCAACTACCGAACAAGATCTTTAAAATATAAACAATTGCCTCATAGTCCATGAACCCTAAAAATAATCAACCATGCCAAACACAGGATCCCAGAAAAAAACAATCCAATACCTTCCAAACAACATCTTTCTAACAAAAATTTGTGCACTTTTTTAACCAAGGACCATTTACACAATAATGGAGGGACACAGAATATTTTGATAAAGGCCAAAAGTTAGGCATTATTAAACTATTGAAACAACCTGGAGCGACAAATGATATTTTCATAAAGCTTACCATCTGTTTTCTGGACCCCAATGTCAACACTAAAAGCATCAATCTTAAAAATAATGGCTCTTCTTTGACAACATCAGCATTTACTGAACCTTCCATAAAGACCTTCTATGTGTGTTTCGTGTGACTGGATTTGGTGAACAGATTTCCAAACAACCATTAATTGCTCATAAATGGCGAGCTGGAAGAGATGAACAAATATGTCGCCATTAACGACGAGCTAGCGAGCTGGAGGAGCTGTTTGAACGAAGCAAAGAGAGGGGGGAAAAGAAGAAAGATAAATTTTCGTTTAATTAAGCCTGACACAAAATAAAAGGAAAATAATTCATAAATTAATGTTTCTGACACAACAACTGGCTACCACAAAAAATGGGACAAAATTTCTCCCGCCTACGTAATTTTTCTCCCATTGAAAGTTGCCCAGATTACATGTTTGCCCATAATGCAAATGGACGGCTAGATGAACTAGGCCCACTTTTGCCAGAAATGGACGGCAATCCATCTATCGGATCCATCTAATAGAAACACCTCTTGGCTGAATAGCCTGATTGATTTTATCGAGCCTAGCAATCTTTTATTCATTTATTAAGAGCCTAGCAATCCAATTTATTGGTTTTGGTTACTTTGTGACTTGTTTTGTGTATCCAAAGCTCATTTGATTTCAAGTGTTCATAAATGAAGAACAAGGTACGGCAGCACTTGGGTTCCACCCAAAAACCCCAAATGGTAAGGAAATAAACACATTCAGTTCAAGTAAATCCAAGAAATAGAGCAAGACGACCACATACTTGTTATGAGACCAAGCAGAACATATCTAGTAGTACAATTTTTACCATGATAGATAGAAGAAATAATACTCGTCTATCTGGCAGTACAGAAAGCTAACCAAAAAGGCCTCAAAAACAGTATCAACAGTAACAATCAACCAAACCAATCAATAGGGTCCTCCTCAGTATTTCTGTTCAGTCGGCTCTCGACTGACCAGCTCGGGATGAAAGGATGATGCCAACGATAAGGCCGTACAGAGCAAGTGCTTCGGCAAAAATGAGGATGAGGATCATTCCCACGAAAAGCTTAGGCTGCTGTGCGTTAGCCCTGCAAATAACCAATATTTCACATTAGAAGAAAGGTCTGCAACCAAGCTCCATATTCATGAAAGTGTTCAGTGACGCAAGCAAAGGAAATGAAACGCTTGAAACAAGTAAAAGTAGAAAAATAGGTTATGCCAATAGGGACCATGACTGTGGAAAGCATATAACCATCATTCCTGTAACATATACATGCACATAACAGCCTTTACAGTGTAATAGTTGAGATCTCTCCAGAGTTCATTTTCCCATAAAGCAGGTAACACACATGAATAAATGCAAGAATAAGAAGAACTAAAAACTACCAATTGGATCTTAGTACAGCGTGGAAGAAAAGTAGGAGATTCACGGAACAATCAATCAACAATGAAGCCAGCTCATCAGAAACAACAACTGAGAGCAAGCACAACATCAACACTACTACCCAAATATCAAAACGCATCTGCTACGTTATTTTAAATGAACTCAATCTACAGAGCTAAGGGAAACCAAACTTAGAACAGGGAAGAAACTAGCACGACCTCACTAATCAATGTATACTAGCTCTCCAGCACCAAATATGCTCAAACTGGGTCAGGGCAATACCAAACTTGAAAGAGTCCGACAAAAAGCAACTAGGAAGATCCGTACCACTAGTCAGAAGCTATAACCATAACTTCATCTCCATAAGGATCTACAGTTCAACCCTTCAATCCATATTTTTTTAGTCGTAATTTTTTCACTCTGTAAGCTTTAAGAGTCAGAATCATGATATTATCTCCAGTTCTCAAATTGCCAAGCAATAGGAAATACTCCACGTTAGAATGAACAACACAGACAGGGGAAATTAACTTTACCTAGAAACGGAAAGAAAGAAAAAGATAAGTCATGTTCTTCCCATCATTTCAGACTGACAACTAACTATGTGAAGGTAATCCAGCCTTCCAATAAATAACATTTCCAGCCTTGACACTCAATCCACTTTTATTCCCGCCCTTACGATTTTATGGAATAGATAATGACAACTAAACCACCATATTTGCAGGAGAGGTACTCTGGGTGAACCCCTACATCTTACTAGCCAATGGTAGAATGGAGGTTAGAAACTTAAAATAGATTCTTCCTTCTTCTTTACCTAGGTCCAGAGACGGGTTTTATAGCTAAAAAATTAAGAAGAAGCCAAAACAAATCAGCCCTGAAGCTTGCAGAGATGACAGAAGCTTATCCTAACATATATGCAAACACATTTAATGTGTACTAAACAATGTACGTCAAACCACAAATGATTCAACATTAGAAAAGTCGTCAAGTAAGACTATGCAGGCTGCTTGCGTGCGATTTAACTGATAGGGATAGCATCAGTCAAGGCTTGGTCTGGTTTTCACCCTAACCTTCCATTATGAATTCTAAAGCTTCAGCTACCAACCATTTCTAATTCAAGTTTCATATTACCTCTTCCATTTCAGTTATATACTTATTTTATATATTCATCTGAATCTATGCAGATAAACATGGAATACAATTCAGATCAAGGAGAGAAAAAAACAAGAAGGAAACAGAACATAGAAGGCAGAGATCAGAGTCAGACTGTACCTAACACCAGCATCGCCAACGATGCCAATGGCCATACCGGCAGAAAGACCAGCAAGACCACAGGCAAGCCCGGAGGAAAGATGAGCATAACCATCGAACAGGTAGTAAGATTTGGCCTTGGGGTTAATCCCAGTACTGATGATGACAGCAATAATCAAACCGTAGATACCCAACACACCAGCCATAACCACCGGAACAATGGATTTCATAACCAGCTCGGGCCTCATCACTCCCATGGACGCCACTCCAACACCGCTCTTCGCCGTTCCGTAGGCAGCTCCCATGCCTGACAAATTCAGATCGAGAAATCAGATCCTTAATAGATCTCGATCACGATCTGTATCAGAAGAAAGTTTAGAATTGTGGAAGATTCTTACATGAGAAGACGAGGGCGGCAGCAGCTCCGAGGAAGCCGAAGAAGGGAGCAGTCTCGTCGCCACTAAACGTTGACGCCATTTTTAGCCGCGGTTCTGATCGTGGGCTATTGCTTGTCCCTGGTTAACTCCTGGCGATCGGTAGATGAATGACGACTCTCTCTCTCTCTCCCAATCAAAAGTTGAAGTTCTACTTGGCTGAGATGCATAGAGAGATGTAGGGGTGAGATTCGGGTCGGTTGGGTTAAGCCCGACCCGGTCAAACCGGACTACTGCTGTTATGCTACTGGTGTGTTTTGACTAAATCGCCTTTTGCATTTATTTATTTAACTCAAATGTTAAACATCGTCTTAATTTTTGAAAAAGATTACCCTAATTTTGAAATGGTGTACGTGTCACTATGCAAATGTTCTTGACATTTTATATTAAATTATCAAGTTTAGATCAATCAACTTCATTCGTACAAAACATTCACCTCTCCTCTTTCCCTATCGTCGGAGAATTGATCGCGTACTTCCAATCGCCTCTGTACCACCGCCGTCGTACCGCTGCCGTGCCATAGAAGGTGAGTTAAAAAAATTTAACCCAACTGCCCAAACCGGACGGCTGGTTCTCAAACCAGCAATATGATTTGGGCGGTCAGTTCTCAAACCGACAATCTAATTTGGACGGCCGGTTCTCAAACCAACAATCCGGTTTGGACGGCTGGGCCAATTATTTTGTATTCTTTTGTCAAGAAATCAAATAAAATTATAATATTTTTTACGAGGAAAGGCAATAGTCTAATTAATTTTATTAATGTTAACACAAAATCAGTTATCAGTTCAAGCGCATTAACAAACCTAAATGGGAGGTGTAGAACCTACAAAACGGGCTACAAGAAAAGGTAGTCGTCATCCGAGTGATGAGTCAACTAATATCTAAACTCTCCTGACAAACCAAATCGACGCTAAACAGAGAATCCAAGGTAAAACAAAGTATCGAGACCCAAACTAAAACATAGACTCAAGAGAAACGAAAAGAACATGCAAGAGACCAAACGAGAAAGTTCAAACAAACAATAACAGAAGACTCTGAAACACCAAGGCATTGCCTTCGTCCGCGCAAGGTGCCTAGACTTCACGGGGCTCAACTTGTTCACATCGTTGGGTAGGCCACTGATGGCTGACCTACCTGTGCGTCATCGCAGAATTTATACTCCCATAGCGGGGGAGTCGGCACAAGCTGTGCGAGATGCTTCCCTTCTTCTTCATTGTCGTCGAGAGAGAGGCCCTCGACTTGTTGCGTCACAGTGGTTGCGGCAGTAGTTGATGAAGTCGTCATTGGAGCGGAGGTCGATATTGGAGGTTTGATGATTAGTAGGCAACGACAGTCTTGGTGGGTGAAAATCAGTAGGTATGAGATAGATCAGGTTTGATTCTCAATCGAGAGAATAAACAACTAACAACAACTTCTTATAATACTGGATAGGATAGGGCGAGGTGTAGATGTCATACGCGTCGACAGAATCAAGGGTTTCGAAACAGGGTTGCAGTGGCAAGAACTCGAGTTTGTTCTTGCTAGCGTTGTAGCGACGGCCGTCTACATTGCAGAGAGAAAACATAAAAAAATCCAGACTAGAACATTCACTTATTCGATGAACAACACAAAATTATAATCAATTAATGAAATTAAGGGTAATACTCCGGTGGAAACATGTACCCGGTACAAACGTCACGTGGCGGAGTCTCATTGAGTGTTTTTTTTAAATAATATTGTCTTAGCACCTAAATATGTAAGTAAATGCAAATCGATCACTCAAAATTTATTATTAATTTAAAATACTAAAACCGTTAATCACTGTCTAACTCCATTTTTCTTATTTCATTTTATTTTTTAAATTTATTTTATCATATCTTCTTCTTCCTTTCCTCGTTCACTTCAAAAGTCATTCCATCATTAACAACAATAGAAAACGAGCTCAGATAAATGTATTGTATTTGACGGTGGGATTTTTCCTGAACCATTGGATTCTTTCCTGTGTTGTCAGGTTCAACGGTGGGACTAAGTAATTCTGCTCCACGACTCCATCATCTTCTTCTTCGTCATCCTCGTGGAACTTCACTGATTCGATTTTCCTTCTCGTTACTATCTCTTCAAACGGTTTGTTGGTTACTAATGAAGGTGAAGAAGATTGAAGAGGGACTACTACTACAGTGGGGATCAAACTCGTTACTCTCTCTTCAGAGGGTTTGTTGGTTTCTATCCAGCTCTATTTGCAGTAGGATAGGCTGATTATAGATGATTTTCGCTGATTCTGAGTTTGTGTGGTTTTGTAGCATTGTTGATGGAAGAGTTGGCTTGGAAGTGCTAAAAACTTGGTGTGGATATCGTTTTAGAGTTAGTTTTGCTGGTTTATGGGGTTAGGTGTCCCTAGTGAATCAGATTCCGAAACTAGTTTTCATCTGAATAATTGTTTGTTGCTTTTACTGTGATTATTATATCTATGTACAATAGATACGAGAATTATGTTTCTGTGAATTTGTTCCAGTTATATGCATTTGGTGAGGACCACCGATCACGTTAGCTGAAAATTTTGGTGGTTTACATGTTATTATTGGGTTATAGATGTGTTTTGTGTTATGTATTAGTTATAGTCTGATTTAACTCCAGGATGAATTTGATTCTTGTGAAGCTAGGTCACAAGTGTATTTGATGAAATAACAGTACTGCGAGATTGAAAGTATTTTGGTGAGAAGATGGCTTGTAGGGGGTTATGGGAGTGCTTGCTGAAACTGCTCAACTTCTTGTTAGCCGTTGCGGGTCTAACTATGGTTGGCTATGGGGTCTAATTGTCATCTTCCTATAACCATTTTTGTCGCCAACCACCCAACAGTGGCAATACCACCGTTGGCAGGTCTGGGACGGCAGCCCGTTTGGCTCCTTGATCGACGTTAGGTTTTAATCCTTTGAGGAAGTGAAGAGTAGAGATGGTGCTGGATTTCTGCCGGCCTGAGATCCGAAGAGCTGATGTTACTATCCGGTTGCGGCGGGTGAATCAGACGCCAGAATTTCTTGTAATCATTCTCAAAGGATCCCTAGCATTGCGGCGGCAAACAGATCTTTTAACGATTTTGGTAATCTTTTCATTGGTGAGCGTTGTTGGTTGCGTGTTGGTGGACGCTATTGTTTCCCCAGACTGCAGAACTCGGAGGAGGTGATCGATCTCAGGAAAGTTACTCAAATTCAGATATTGGGATGGGTTAAATACATGCTTTAGTAACTAAAACATTAGCCTTGCCCAAATTAATTAGAAACCAGAACAGACAAAGAAGACAGCAAGATCAGATCTAAGATGACCAGGAAATTTTCTTAGCACGGGAAGCGAAAAGTCTATTCTGCAAGGCATCATTGAGTTCTTGACAAAGAAGACAAAATGGAAGAAGACGAGGAAGAAGAAGAACAAGAGGAGGAAAACAGTAGACAGGAGTGGAATCGTTTTTTTATATAAAGTTTACTGGACGGTTATAAAACGCTTTAAATTTTATTATTATTAAATTTACAGACGTTAAATTACGTGAATGCCCTTCGAACTCCTTTAAATACACAAGTTGGGGGTTGAATGAAATACACTTCCTATATTTCGTAAACTTTCAACAGTTGAAAGACTCTCTCAAATCAATCCTCGAAACCGCCCACCCACCGACGCCTGACCCGCCGCCGCCCGTTGCAGCCGATTACCCGCTGCCCTTCGTCGCCGCCGCCCGTCGCAGCCGATTGCCGCCGTCGCCTGCCCCGCCGCCCCCGACGTAAACGCAAAAAAAAAAATGGACGACACGCCGACCACCAAATTTTTTTAAATTTTTTTCCAATTAAATTAGCAATTAGGGTTTAGTTGAATAAATTAGCAATTAATAATTATAATACATAATAATTAAATATTAATTAGGAATTAGTTAATATTGTAACAATTAACATCGAAATTATCAAATTAGTAAATTTGGTCATAAATAATAAGTAATTAATAATTACTTATAATAATTTAGGTTAATTATTCAATATACGAAAAATAATTTAAAATTAGGGTTTAATGATTATAATTTGTAGTTATTCGGAAAGACAATTATGGTTATTTTACTAATTACTAAATATTAATTAGGGTTTAATTAATTAATATTGTAACAATTAACATTGAAATTACCAAATTAGTAAATTTGATAATAAATAATAAGTAATTAATAATTACTTATAATAATTTAGGTTTATTAGTCCATATACGAAAAATAATATAAAATTACGGATTAATTTTATATTTCGTAGTTGAATATTTATTTTACTGATAAATGAAAATTAGATATTAGTTATTATAATTAAGGTGAAATAGTAATCCCCCACTATAATTAGTACGAAAAAGTGAATACAAGTTTAACATTTATAATTATTAGTTCAGCTTTAAAGTGTTAGTTTTTTAATTAATAGTTATTATTTCAATTGCATATATATTTAGAAGCGATGGCGATGGGAGATGATGGTGAAACGAGGCATCACAATCCTCATCATCGCCATCACCGTCCGACAGGATCTGCTCATCGCCGCCGTCGGGTAAACTGTAATTTCGAATACTAAAAGTGATAATTAACGGTTTAGAATTTAAAGATAAGGTTTAGGGTTTAGGGTTTAAAGTTTAGGGTATTGGATTTAGGGTTTAGTGTTTAGGAGTTATTGTGTAGAGATTAAAGGTTTAGTTTTATGGATTAGGGTTTAGGGTTTTGGGTATAGGATTTCGGGTTTAGGGTTTAGGATTTAGGGTTTCGAATTTAGGGTTTATTGTTTAGGGATTAAAGATAAGGTTTAGGGTTATAGTTTGAAGTTTAGAATTTAGGATTCATGGTTTAACGGTTATGGTTTAGCGGTTAGGGGTCTAATCTTTGTTTTTAATTAATCTTAGGCAATGAGGGTTTAGTTATGAGAATTATGGGAGTCTAGTTTATAAGTACTTATATTAACACTTATTGTGATAGTTACATACTTCACAATTAAATATTTATTTGTAACATTTGAAAATATTAGTAAATGAATTTTTAAATATTAGTAATTAAAGTGAATTTGTAAATATTAGTGTGTATTAAACCCTAATATATTTACTAAGTATTTTGTTTGAACTATTAATTCAGTAAATATATTCAATTATCATATCTACAATTATCAAATATAATTGTTACATATATGTACTAATTCACCTGAATTATTTTAACTACCGTGACTAATAATTTAATTACGTTATTAATTTCTTATTATTTATTACCAAATTTATTAATTAATAATTAGTAATTAGTAAATTCACTAATCGATTAATTATTTAATTATCAAGTATTAATTATTACCTATTTCAATACTAAACTAAATATAATTGTTCATTCATTAAAGTAAACCCTAATTGCTAATATAATTTAAAAAATAAATAATTAAAAAAAAAATGCGTCGGCGTGTCGACGGTTCAGAATATTTTTTTCTTACGGGGCGGCGAGCTGTGGCGGCAGTGGGGTTCAGCGACAACACTACGGCAGCGGCGGCGATTTTTGTATGTTCGTTTGAATGAGGTGTGAACGTTCTTCGAAGTTCTGCGTCTTATAAAGAATTATATTTTACTGTGCAAGGGGCATTCACGTCCTTTTAATTATCGAACTCAAATATTGCACGATGTTAGGGCGTTTAACAGTAAAATGTAGGGCGACGTTTAGCAACCCCAAAATTTATCACGAATGGTGGATAACATTGGGTAAGAGGATCACGAGGTTTTTTTTACAATAATAGAGGAGTTTTACATATTTATAATAAGAAAGAAGTTAAAAAATAAAATGTACTATTATAATAAAAAAAGAAGGAAGTTAACGGATTTAAATCGAATAAATTAAGATGATTTACTTGCATTGTTCGATATATTTGGGTGCTAACATAACATTATTTTATTTTAAAACTGAATAGCCAATGAAACGCCGACATGTAGTGTTTATATCTCGTGCAGTTTTTCACCGGAGTGTTACCCTTAATTTAATTAATTGATTATAATTTTATTTGATTATGGTAAATACTAATTATGAATAGTTTAAGTACAATTAGTTTTTGTAGATTAGTTGTATATGTAATAATTATGTGATTAAGTTAATTAATCGATTAAAATTGTATTTGATTATGTTAAATACTAATTACGAGTACTTACATTACAATTAGTTTTTTTATAGATTAGATGTATATGTAATTGTTATGTGATTAATTTAATGAATTGATTATAATTTTATTTGATTATGTTAAATACTAATTATGAATAGTTACATTATAATTAGTATGTTTAGATATGAATATAAATAAAATTGTCTTCAATTATTGCAGGTTACGATTTAGAAAATGAAGTGAATGCAAATATGAGCCATATAGTAAGTTCTCCTTCGAATAATAGTAAAATAGTCTAACATATTAGACCCTGGTGTGATGCTATTTAGTAGGTCCTCCGCACTCTGTTGTGTCCTAGTTCCATCCACAAACCCGAAGTCATACACGTGGCCATGAATGTGAAACTACGTCTCTAGCTGCATGACACTTGGCTCACCATCATACACACGATGTGATTTCTTCTTATTTTGTTGCAGTTTCTACATCGAAGTAGAAATGGGGCAGTTTAGAAACCGTGATAACATATCCTTGCTTCTACTACTGCCGTTAAACATCTTGATCAACTATGTATCAAATTTAAATCAGAACAACTACTAATTAGTATAACAATTAAGGTAATTATAACAACTACTTTTTTTGTAGAAACGGCGGACGATAGTCCTTTGGATTATTAGTAGAAATGGTAAAATAAGGAAAATCAACCCCAATCATGACAGACTTGATACAATAAATAATATCAGCGGAGAAAGATGAAATGCGTTGGTCACCAAACAGAAGAGAATGACCTTGTTATGAAACCAAGGAGCACATATCTAGTAGTGCTTTTTTACCATGATAGGTAGAAGGGACCTATATAGAAATAGTTTAAGTACATAAAGCTAACCAAAAAAGGCTCCAAAACAGTCTAATAAAAACATCAAATGATTCTCTCAATAAATAAGAACATACAAGCAACCAAAACCAAGCGAATAGGGACCTCCTCGGTATTTCTGTTCAGTCGGCTCTCGACTGTCCAGCTCGGGATGAAAGGATGATGCCAACAATAAGGCCATACAGAGCAAGTGCTTCGGCAAAAATGAGGATGAGGATCATTCCCACGAAAAGCTTAGGCTGCTGTGCGTTAGCCCTGCAAATAACCAACATTTCACATTAGAAGAAAGGTCTGCAACCAAGCTCCAATGGCTGTATTCATGAAAGTGTTCAGTGAAGCAAGCAAACCAAATGAAACGCTTGAAACAAGTAGAAAAATAGAAAATGCCAATAGTGACTGCGGAAGCATATAAACATCATTCATGTAACATATGCACATAACAGCCATTACAGTGTAATAGTTGAGACCTCTTCGGAGTTCTTTTTTCCATAAAACAGGGCAACACACATGAATAAATACAATTAAAAGAAGAAAAAAGACTACCAATTGGATCTTAGTGCAGCGTGAAAGGGGAGATTCAAGGAACAATAGATCAGCAATGAAGTTACTTTAAAACACCAACAGAGAGCAAGCACATTATCAATGCAATGCTACCTAAACATTGAAACATATATTGTTTCCTCGGATACAAAAGCTGCATCTGCTACCTTACATTAAATTACTCAATCTACAGAGCTTTGGCAAATCAAACTTAGAACAGGGAAGAAACCACCACGAGCTCACTAGTACCCATTTGCTCAAACTGGGTCGGGGCAATAACAAACTTGAAACAGTCCAATAAAAGCGACTAAGAAGATCCGTACCACTAGTCAGAAGCTATAACCATAACTTCATATCCAGACAAGATCTACAGTTCAACCCTTCAATCCATATTTATTGAGTCGTAATTTTTTTCACTCTCTAAGCTTAAGAGCCAGAATCATGACATTATCTTCAGTTCTCAGATAGCAAATCACATCTTAACGAAGAAGGAAAGTGCAGAGAAACGGAAATTACCTAACACCAGCATCACCAACGATTCCGATGGCCATGCCAGCAGAGAGACCAGCAAGACCACAGGCGAGTCCAGAGGAAAGATGAGCATACCCATCGAACAAGTAGTAAGATTTGGCCTTTGGGTTAATCCCAGTACTGATGATGACAGCAATAATCAAACCGTAAATACCCAAGACACCAGCCATAACCACCGGAACGATAGATTTCATCACCAGCTCGGGCCTCATCACTCCCATCGACGCCACTCCAACACCGCTCTTCGCCGTTCCATAGGCAGCTCCCATGCCTGCAAGATTCAGATCGAGAAATCAGACCCTTAATAGATCTCGATCGCGATCCGGATCAGAAGAAGAAAGTTTAGAATTGTGGAAGATCCTTACAGGAGAAGACGAGGGCTGCAGCGGCCCCGAGGAAGCCGAAGAAAGGGGCAGTCTCGTCGCCGCTGAATGTTGAAGCCATTTTTTAATGTCTCTCTTCACCGGATCTGAGGAAGAAGCAACAACAAAATTCGCCGGTGTTGCGATGATTGAAATGATTGATAGTAGAGTTGGGATGAATGCTTCCTTCTTTCTTCGGCTGAGAGGAAAGGAGAGAGAGAAGACGACGTTACCAACAATAAAAGGGCCCCGATGCAGCGTCAAATAATTATAGGCGGATAACTTATTGGGCTACCGCTGCAGGCCCATATTGGATAAGCTCGCATTTCATTGGCGTTCGATGGGCTTTCTGTACTATACCATTGCATTATGAATATTCTAAAATAAATACACTCTTAATTATAATCGTCCTAAATTGTAATATTGAGATGTAATAACCATTCTTCATTATGTTGATGATTCGATATATTATGTTTAAGCTTAATCATACTGTATAAATAAATACCAATTTCTATGAGCAATCTAATTTGAATTTTAAAAAAATAATATAGAGTTTTCAATTTATTTTATGCATTAGTGTACACGGTACATTTTATCACATTTTTGCTATATATTATGCTTAAAACTGAAAGTTTTGAGGTTATTCTTTAGGGTTTAGGACATAATGATAAGTGTTTAGAATCTAATTACGAGCTTGATGCTTGGTTAATTTAGATTTATGGTCAAAAGTCAGAGTTTGAAGTACGATTAAGGATATGATTTTATAATTAAATGTTTGAGGGTTAGAATTTAACGTTTAGGGGTTTAACATTATCTTTTAGGATTTACAGTTGCATATAAGGTCTTTAGGATTTATTGCTTCGATTTTAAATTATTGAAATGAATGTTTTTTAGTATTGAATATAGCGTGTGTACTGAAATCTCCACCTCAAAATAATATAGATGATCTAACCTTAACTCAACTTATACACTAGTATTAGAACTTCTAAATGTTATAACAAATCTAACAAATTACAATTTAGGACCACTCAATTTCGAAATTGATACATAAGAAAGAGCGGGATGAATTAGGTATTTAACCAACAACATCTCAAAATGTTTGAGTCGAGAGACAACCTACTTTTACGGTTTTATAACACAATATTTCGTATAACTTTTGGCAGAACAAACAAGTAAGCTATTCCAGTGCAAATACTGTCCTTGACCAAAAACCAAAAAGATAAAATAAAAACGTCACATAAACTATCAAGAAGACATAATAATGCGGTATCTATATATTGTTATATACAATGGCTGTACTTTTCATTATGAGTTGTTCGTTTTCTTCATTCACTTGAGGACCAAGAGCCGACGAGAAGCATTGCACCAGCGTGCGTAAGAGGAATGGAGGTTAGGCCAATCCGAAGACGGACTGTGGGTGAAGTGCTGCAGCCACAGGAACAACACTTGCTCCTTCTCTTTTACCTCCAAGATTTCCACCATCTCTTCAAGCACCCTCTCCAATTCTGCCCTCTCCTCTCTAGTCAGCACCGGAACATCCACGCCTGTTGTAGCTCTGCACAGCAATGGCAGCCACGACATCAGCATCCCCAGCTTTGTCCGACGCCACTGCACTTTCTGGCTCACCTCCATCTCCTCCAACCCCAAGTCTTTGGCATGCTTGAAGAGGAATGCTACACGGGTGAATAACAGAAACACGGATATGAGCCACTCAGAATTCAAGGCCCAACTCACATCCCAGAATATTCTGAAGAACGCAACAGGCCACTCTGAGGATTTCTTTCCTTTGACTTTGCAATCTAATCATGATTCATGAATGGATTCACCTTACTAGATTCTCTGGGTAATGCTGGACAACGAGTTCTATCACAATTCAAACCTACCATCTTCCTATCCTCAAGAATAGTGATATAATAGTACAAATATGATCTAATCATGACTTCTTTATCATAGCCCAATCCGCTTTCCATCGTAACTTCTTTGGTCAACTGAATTTATAGACTTAACACTCGATCAGAGACAGTACAGATACAAGTCTACTGATTTGTTGGATAAATAAGTTTAAACCATCGTACGCATGATCGCTTCTATTGTCAAACACTCAAACTATTACTAGGGTTCGGTATTATAAGTATGGAAGTTCAATCTTTGCACCAAGGGAAAAGATTGAACTTGCTTGCTAAATTGGTTTATTCAAACTCAGTACTCAGAGAGATTATGTCGTTCTATTATAAGTATGGAAGTTCAATCTTTGCACCAAGGTATGACTGTAGCAATCTCGTCGTTCACACAATTTTTCCAGGTATAGATTCGATTAAAGAACACAGTGAAACTGATGAAACGATGCAACAGTCATACCTGAGACTTTCACCAACGAGCCCTGCAGCCGGGGCTCGACAGAAAGAGAAAGCCAGGCTAACTTAGACGCCATTGCCCACTTCGAAACAGCTTCCTCCACACACCCACACTCCATCAATTTCTGCGCCAGCCACAGCAGCTCCGCAGCTACTTTCTCTGCCGCGCAATTGGACCGTTCCAGGTCATCTTTCTCCTTCCCCCCGGTTAAACCCCAGCTCCCATACCCAATCAACCGAACCGATTTCACAACTCGGTTCAATTTGTTCAAGACAACCTGCCCAGCTCCGTCGCTCCCGCTGTTTTCAAACCCTAGTTCGACAAAAGCAGCCTCAAGTTGGGCGAGCGACCTTGTAAACGCCGCCGAGAGAACCGTACGGTTAATCTCGTGGAGAGCTTCGACGTTCTCGCGATGATTGTCGTCGATCATCTTCTCCGCCAGAGATCGGACTATCTCGTACTTGCGAGAACTCACCGGAATTTCATTAGCAATCGTCAAGAGCTGCGTGAGCGCTCGAGCGATACTCGTATCCCCGCCGGAGCCGCCTTCTGCAGATGAATCACGGAACGGCGGCTTCTGAGTAGAAACCTCCTTCTTCTTGGGGGATTTAAGCGGAAACAGAGATGGGATGAATCCAAGGATGAAGATGAAAGAAGTAACGACGACGCGGCGGAGCAGCTCGAGGATCTTGTACTTGTTGGCTAATTGGAGAAAGGTTCTATCAGCGTGGATAAACAAAGTGGTGAACAGGTTGAGAATCAAAGGTGCGACGTTGGCCGGAGAGCCGTCCATGATGTCCTCTAGACAGATGGCGGCGGAGGATGGGAAGAAGATTGGCGCGTTCAGCCCCGATAGAATATTCGAGGTCTCTGTAGTATGTAGTATTTTCGACGTTTTGAAGCCCAGCTCAGCTCTAAATGGGTTTTTACGTTTTACCTTTTTAGTGACAATCGGTAACTGGTTGAAAATTCAAAGGTACGTGATATAATATTGATTCCCATTATATTTTTCTATATCAAAGCATTTCACTCCTCCCCATTCCCCTCCCGGGTCTCCCTCCAGTTCTCTCTGTCTTTGGTTATCAGCATCATCAACGAGCCCTCATCGGTCTTTGGTTCTCTCCGTTGTTATCGCCTACGGTTTTGACAAGAAGGATAGTACCGTAGGAGAAAAGAACATTGTGATCTTCTAGGAAGGGATCTTCGAGGTCAAGACCATAGCCGAAGACACCCATCTTGCTGGAGATGAAGACTTCAACAATAAAATGGTAAATCACTTCATGCACGAGTTCAAGAGGAAACACAAGAAGGATATTGAAGGAGTTCAAGAGGAAGCACGTGAAGGATATCATGTGGTGTGTTATGACACTCTGTGTTGCAGATTATGTCATAATAGCGTCATAATATATTGCTATAAAGTAGGGTGGGAGCCGGTTAGTTATGTTAATAACCGATGAACTCCAATTGGGTAGACGGTTACAAAATCGTCCAAGTTGGTATCAACTTAACCGGTTAATCGATTGAAGTCGGTTATTTTTATCAGAGTATGCATAAATATGAAAAAATATAAAGGGAGGAGTTGTTGAAAAAAACATTTTAGTTAAAAAAATGAAAAATCGCAAATCTTTAGTCATTAACCATAACTATAAGGAAAAAAATTCGGTACCCGGCGTATTGAATACTCCCGGCATTATAATTTCATCCCGATCGTTCGTTTTGGTCAATGAATCTGAGCCGTTTATTTTTTCATTTTTTGCTAAATTTATGAGTTTTAATAAATAAAATTTCTTAATAGCACTTGACTTAATTGCAATTAATATTAGACATCCTTAAATTATTTTCTTGTCACGTTTGTATGCAAACCTAGTAAATTATTAGACAAAACCTCAGAATGTCACGAACTATTTCGTGATTACCAAAATGAACACGACATATTGGTAATTGCATTCGTGTCACGAACTAACAATTTTCGGCAAACTCCAATGTCATGTCGTCTTCCTTCCGTCTAATTCCGCTTGTCCAATCATATGACGTGGCATTTTGACAATTTGACCATCTGTATAGCAGATGACTCAGCTTTCCACTAACATAAAATTAAGGAAAAATTACCCAAATTGTCCCGAAGTATCGGCCTTTTACAAATTTATGCACGATCTATGTGTAATTTAGTGTATGTCACGATCTATTGAGGCCGTTTACGAATATAGCACATCGTCAACTTTCGACATTAGTATGCTTATGTGGCATTGATGGAGTTTGCTGACTGTACCACCAATCTAGTTGGCCACATATGTGACTTTTTTCAATAATATATTAAAATAAATAAAATATAAATTAGAAAATCCAATTTTCGTTAGAAATAACCATAAATAAACATAATATAAATCTAGTCAGCTTTAGTTAGAAAGTCTCAATCTTTACGGAAAACAATTTCGACGGAGATTTACTAGCGAGCATTGGTTCCTCACCGGTGAACTACCGTGAAATCTCGACAGAAACTCGCTACTAAGATGGCTCGACATCTCCAACAATCTCTTACCAGTTCACTCCCGTCGGTGCTCTACTCAAAAGGGGAACTCAAGGAGCTTCTTGCGATATACAACTCCATATTCGGCGGGATCCGAACGGGTTTATCCAAGTGCCGCAGCTTGACCCGGATCCAATTGGGCTACAACAAACTTTCACGCGAGATTTTGGTCAATTTTTAGGGATTGCCTCACGTTTATATGATAAATCTTATTAGCAAAAGGGAACTTTTTTCCCCCCTCTGATCCGCTCTCCAGGGAGATTCCACCTTTATACCCTAAGAAGATCTACAAGAACAGTTTTTTTTTGGAATCCCGGATTATTGCGGCAAGATTCCCGAATTATGTGCTGGCAGAGGAAGAAGAAACAACAAAAGTGAAGATTACGCACGTTTGTTAAGATCAATGTTTATACTTGCAGTAGTAGTGTTTATAATAGGAGTCGTTTGGTTCTATGTCAAATAAAAGTACATCGACAAGGTTACGAAATCGGCCCAATCGGTTGAGGTAATGATGATGGCGGTTGGCGAGTGAGGTTGAAGTAAGGGGAGAAGGATTTAAGGTGAATATCAATGGGGAAATTGTTTTCTTTTATTTATATTATTTTAATTTTGATGTATTATTAAAAAATGTCACATATTATGTCAACTAGATTGGTTGGTACATGTAGTAAACTTCGTCAATGCCCAATAAGCAGATTAACGCCAAAAGTCGACGGCCTGCTATATTCATAAATGGCCTCAATAGGTCATAACAGACATTAAATTACACATAAATCATGTATAAATTTGTAAACTACTGATACTTCATGACATTTTGGGTCATTTTTCCTAAACTAAATTACGCATAAATGAGCGTGTTGTATGCATCTTCCGCCACCATTTTCATCTCCCGAAGTCTAGGATTTTGGAATTTAGTTTTTTCATGAAATTGATTTAGGATTGATTGACGATCCATGGCGGATTGATTGGAGCAGGAGGGCTGGAGGAGCAGCGGATTTTTTATAAAGATTGGAGGGCAGAGTTTGTTTGTTTGTTTTTTAAATTTGTTTTGTATTTTGTAACTAATTATATATAGGCGGTTAATTTTCAAAATGCCATGTCATACGAGTGGATAAACGGAATTAGACGGAAGGGAGACGACATGATATTGGAGTTTGACGAAAATCGTTAGTTCGTGATGCGGATGCAATTATCAATAGATCATGTTCATTTTGATTGTCGCAAAATAGTTCGTAACATCCTGAGATTTTTTGACAAATAATTATGTAAACATCCAATCATTAATAATTAACTTACCGATCACTATTAAAATGGGAAATTAACGAGCACACTTGCATTTCCGATATAAATACATCAACCTTGCCGATTGTGGATGTAATGACTTGAATTTGATTATAAGTTGGCTCTCCTTTGCTGTTGTGGCTTATCTCATTTCATTTACACATTGATTTGTGGTAGGTCATGGAAGTTATCATGTCCTTACAAAGCTCTCAAATGGAGGCCGATGACCTAACTAAAAGCTACATGCTACATGTATGTTCTTGGTAATGCATGTCTTAGAAAATAGTAGTCCGTATTATCTCTGGTTTTGATTGTTTTGTATTATTATCTAGGCATGGGCAAGACTTTGCAAATGCTTGGGGCAAGATTTCCTTCCATACATGAATGTTGTTATGCCTCCTCTGCTTTTGTCCGCCCAATTGAAGCCAGATGTGACTATTACATCTGCAGGTTCTTATAATGAGATTGACGATTCGATGATGACATGCACTAATAATTTTCCGGCAAGCAATTGAGGACAGATGTGTTGTTTAGATAACCCATTCTTGAAATTTACCATGTATCTTATAACTGGTTTGCCACATCGTATGTTGTTTTGTATTTGATGTTGCCATCAATAGAGACTCTTTAAAAAATATTAATTGTTTGTGACGGTATGGAGACCATTACTCTTACAAAAGGATTCGTAAGTGCAATGTTAATATTAAAATGTTCATATATATATATATATATATAAGACATAATATCAAACTGTAAATATCACATATTAATTGAAATTAAATCAAGTGGCCCTTAAGGAATTTATTTTAGAAAATAAATTAAATTCAAAAATTAAATACAACGAACGTCTAAGATTTAATTTCACCAATGAACGATTAAGATCAATTATTAATAGAGTATTCAATAAGCCGAAAATACTGAAGTCTTCACCAATTTTAAACCCAATTATCAAGTGTTTTAAAATAAAATAAATTCTTTTAAATTAATGTCATAAGACTAAACATAATAAACGACACTCATGAACATAAAAAAAATATTTTGAACATTGTGTTACTATATACACATACCATATATACATGCATAACATTCAAAATGGAGCAAATGAAAAATGAATGGTAACTAAAAATATTTAAAAGTTGGTAATTTGAATCATGCAATGTATGGAGCAATTTTTAAATATATTTTGAAATATGCCTTTTTTATTGTAGTTTTAATTTGTTTATGTCCCTAAAATTTGTAAAATTGTTGATTCTGTGACAAAAAAGTTTTTTCTATCTTCCCCTTAATAAAATTGAGCCTTTGATTTTAATTTTAGTTATTGGTTATCATATATTCATTCTCTCCTTTAAGTTAAATGTAGATATATGTTATAAAAAAATAATAAATATTGAAATGAGTTACATACATGGGATATCATTAAATTTTATTTTGCAATCATACTAATCACCAAACTAAATTATATACACCAAATACCAACAAATTATATTTATGTTCTCTTAATTACTATTTTATTATTGTTTAACTTGAAATACTGAACATGAAAACTGGCGCGTGGGCGTGTAATTTTTTCTCAAGTTCTCTTTGAGTGAAAATCCGGCGTTTTCAAAGTCTCCCGTCGGAGGAGCTTCCTCTATGGGTGCACTCCTCTGGAGCTCTCCCGTTGGGTGTTCTTTGCCGGCAGATATCCGAGATCTCCGGGTTCCATTACGTTGCAAGTTTCTTTCGATTGATTTGATTGCCGATGTTTGAATCGCATCCTGTTGACTCCGCCATCCCTCCGCCATCCTCTTTGAATTCCCCAAAAACCTGGTCCTCGCTTGTAGCCCATCCTGGTCTGGAGTTTATTGAGCTCACATATGATTGTTTTGTTGACGGGGCTCTTGAGATTCCTAAGGAGGTGTTGGATCGTGGTCTGCAGCAGATGAAGGCTGCTTTTGTAGCTCAGTTTCTGGGTCTGATTCCACCTTTGAGAGTTTTTGCATCTATGGCTAATCGATTGTGGGGTTATGAAGGCAATATTCTGATTTCGAAAATTTTTGAAAGATTTTTTGTAATTGAATTTTCGTCTGTGAATTTGTGTGATTGGGTGATTGCTTTTCCTTGGCACATACATCATTCTACTCTTTTATTAAGAAAGTGGAAAAAAGGGATTCAACCTTTTGATATCTTCTCAGGAGAAGCCACTTTGGGTAACACTCAGATCTGTTCCTCTTCAACTACTCTATCCTGAGGGATTAGAATAAACTGTTAGTAGGATTGGTCATACAGTGGGTGGTTATGTGCGAGATGGACTGGATGTGAAAGTATGTGTTTTTCTTAGTAGTGATTGTCCTGTATCTGTATCAGTCATTTTGAAAGATGGAGAACGTATTCAAATTCTGATCGTGAGCTCCAAAACTAGATCATATGAGAAACCTGCTCCTCAAACTAAATTCTACCTGGATACTTTAGTGCTGGCAAAGGTCTTCGACATGGAGAGCCAATGTCACCCTATCTATTTGTTATTTGTATGGAAGTGCTTTCCTGCCTTTTTGATTGTTCTGCCAAAGCTGGAAGATTCTCTATCATTCATAATTTAAAGGAGTTAACCTGACGCATCTTAGCTTTGCGGATGACTTAATTGTGTTCACTAAGGCTAAAAGTGTTGGAATTATGAAAGTGGTCGAGGTTCTCAACGAGTTTCATGCTCTTTCAGGTCTTAAATTCAACACTGACAAAAGTGAAATATATATGGCGGGTATTTCTGATGCTGATGCTCAACTTTTAACAGTCTCCTCTCGTTTCCATCTTGATAAGCTCCATTTTCATTACCTTGGAGTAATCCTACCGTTGGTAAGCTTAAATCGTCTTATTATAGAATTTTGTTTGAAAGAATTACTAAGAGAATCTCTGATTGGAAGTCGAGAAGTCTCTCTTATGCTGAGAAAATTCAACTTGTCTCATCGGTTATCGGCGATATTCTTCAATATTGGATGTTGATTTTTCTCCTCCCCAAATCTCTTCTGAAAGATATTGAGAATCTTTGCAACAAATTTTTATGGGTTAAAGCTTGAGGGAGGGAGGTGTAAGGTTGATTGAAAATACTTGGCCATTCCTAAACATGAAGGAGGTGTGGGGTTAAGAGATTTCTACATTTGAAATGCAACTAACACAATTAGACATCTTTGGTCACTGATTGTTTGAGAAGGATCCTTTTGGGTGGCTTGGATATATAAATATCGAATTAAATCCAAAGATATTTGAAAGATCACAATTTTTACTGGATCGTGGATTTGGAGAAGGATTTTGAAGATGCGGCCAATTGCTCAAAGTTATATTGTGGTTGATGCTTCAGGTGGATTCCTCTGGAATTCTAGTGCTATGCCTCAGTTCAATTTGAAGAGAGTTTGGGATTCTATTAGGCATAAGCAAATCAAGGTATCTTGGTATAAGCTTGTCAGGGATGGCTGGTAGACTCCTAACTCTCGTTTTCTTTGTTGGTTTGTTTTGAAAGATCGGCTTGCTGTTAAAGAGAAGATGGCCGCTTGGATGATACCATTGATATAAGTTGTGGTTTATGCAATAATGGAGTGGATAGTCGAAACCACATCTTCTTTAAATGTGATTACTCAAGAGAGATGATCTCTGCATTATTTTCAGAGGTGTGCAGGTTCCTGGATTGGGAGGAGCAAGTTGCAGCTGCGTGCCGATTATTTTGTGGGAATTCGAAGGTTATGAAAGTGAAAAGGCTTACTTGGTGCCTTATGGTTGGAACAATTTGGAAAGAAAGATGTCGTAGAGTCTTTTAAAGGTAAATACATACGGATTGGAGATGCTATACAGAATGTTAAAGAGTTAGTTTATGCCAAAGTTGTTGGGAGATTGGATGAGAAAATTTGTTGGCTGTATCAATATTGATCTGAAATCATAGTTTTTTGGATGCTATTCTTACAGTTGTTTGAGTTTTTGGCAGTTTGTTGTCAATTTTTTGTCTTTTATTGAAAAACCTTTGTCTTTGGGTCTATAATTTTTTGATGAAATAAAAATTTAATTATTCATAAAAGAAACTTAAAATACTAATATGACCCAACACGAACGGATTAATTACAAAGAAAATATTTAATCCCAAAATTGCTCGTCCTAATTTCTTTCATCGGTGCCTCCCACGTTTTGGTTCGGTACGCATATTTGAAATATTAACATAAAATCCCTTCTCTCCTCTGGAAAGGGCGCCGAACCTACACTGAAATAGAAAAGAAAATGTTAAAAAAGTTCGCCGGCCGCTGGATAGACGGCGGAGTTGAAGGAACGTTGTCCATTTGGGAGGGAGATGAAAGTTAAAGAAGACAACTGTGCAAGTATCGCCGATGAGACAATTGTTTACCTTTCTGATAGGACAGCACTCTGCGCCACGCGCTTCCCATTTATATTTCCGGTCGGGCATTTCGCCTTAAAAAATGACAGGGTGGGAAAGAAGACAGAGCAGAACTTGACCGTGTCTGAAGCTTTGTTCTCCGCTTCGATGTTTCCCCCATTTTCATCTAGCTACCCGACAAGCCGCTAATATAAAGAAAGCAGAATGAAAATTTAGCCGTTTCGTGATTACCGCCATTTTCTTACAGTTGGCGGTCATTCTGCATTGTACGAACGTTCCCTCTTTCCTTCCAGCGATTCATTCAAGCACAAGAGGGAAGACTAATTTTCGTGTTCAATCCTCAGTCTTTCCGAAAGGTATAGTCTTCTCTCTTTGTTTTAATAATCCGGGTGGATTATTCTAGGGTTTAAACTCTTGTCTGAAATTGTGTAAAGGTTAAAGGTCGGAATTGGGTTCAAGTTCCTTTTCCTTTTCCTAGGGGTCATATAATGGGGTTTGTTAGTTGGATCAAAGAAGGTTGAGCAAGTTTTTGGTTGTGAGTGGGTTGAAGAGAAACGCGTACCAGATTCCCTTTGACCATCCATCCGTACTGTACCATTCTTCATCCGGTACTACTGAACAAGTTTGCAACTTGTTTTTTCTTTTGTATATATATCTCTGGGAATTTTTGGGCTCATTAGTTGGTAAATGTGTGCTACCATGCGACAATCTTCACCAAATCTTGATCCTCGAGAGAGCAACAAAAGGATTGGATTGCCTCCTTCCTATCCCAACAACTCGCATTTCTTTGCTGACCAGCAACATCGGCAGGGAGGGACTTCTCATTTGAGGTCATTGTCACAATCATCAATATTCTCTATAGATTTCCGTCCCATGGAACAAGATAATGCTGCTTCTTCCCAGGGGATTCTGGCTCCTGTCTCTTCGAGGGTCAATGATGGTGGGTTGCCTCCTCTTAGAGCAGCAGCTCATAGGAGGGCTATCAGTGATACTGTTCCATTGGGGTTTTGTGATATGATTCAATCTTCCCCTCAATTGGTACCGATTCGTGGTCAGGTGGGTGGGTTTAATCAATTGGAATTGGTGAAGCAGGAATCCGAGGTTTCTGCCACGGATGAGATGTTGATGATGAGTGCTTATATGCATATGGATAATGTTGATCCATTGAATTCATCTGGCACGGAGGATAATAAGGATTTGGATAGCAGGGCTAGCAGTACCAAGACTAATGGAACAGAAAGCAGTGATAATGAGGCGGAGAGTCATGTCAAAGGGATTATGAGAAGTGCAGATGGCGAGATTGGACCTGCTGGTCGACACTGTCGAAGTGTGTCGATGGATAGCTTTATGGGAGGTTTGCGGTTAGATGAGGAGTCGATGATCATGAAGCTTCCTCCTATGGGGGTTCGAGTTGGTCAACAACACTCCCCTAGCAGCAGCTCAATGCAAGGGAATCTCAGCAAATTCAACTTGGAGTTTGGAAATGGGGAATTTACTGAACTTGAGCTGAAGAAGATTATGTCGAATGACAAGCTGACGGAGCTTGCAATGGCTGATCCAAAGCGTGTTAAAAGGTACAATTTTGTTTGCAATGGAAGAAGATTGGCGTATTCTAGAGTCCATAAATTGGCAAGTTTCTGAAAATTGTCATCTCTGTTTGATGAAACCGCAGGATCCTGGCGAATCGTTTATCTGCTGCCCGGTCCAAGGAGCGAAAGATGAGGTACATTGCTGAATTAGAGCTGAAGGTGCAAGGTTTACAGGCTGAAGCAACTGCCTTGTCCGCCCAAGTTACAGTGTTGCAGGTTTGTGTTACGTAACCTACAAGGTTCCAGTTTTGTGTTTCTTTGTCTACTCACTAGTGAATTCTCAAACTTTTCCAGCGTGATTCCGCAAATCTTACGAGCCAGAACAACGAACTCAAATTCAGGCTACAGTCAATTGAACAACAGGCGCAACTCAAAGATGGTGGGTTCATTCTTCTTCTCTGCTTCTCTCTTGCACATAGATAGAACCTGAGTTCGGTCCATGATTACATCATCCTTTGCAGTTTTCTTCACCACTTGGATGCACACTTTATGGAAACAAATGAAAAACGGCAGGCCATTTGTCCGTTGTGATGCTTATCATGGTTCCTGCTCTCACTCCATTTTTTCTTCTTATCTTATTGTGAAACAGTCCTATATCAAGTCAAATGCAAGCACCTTAGCATCCTCTTAATGAAATAGTCAATTCACAGTGGTACCTAATAATACTATTGACTGCTGGTGGACAAAATACTGAATGTTGCACTTGATGTTGCAGCTCTGAATGAAGCATTAGTTGCAGAAGTCCAACGACTTGGGCTTGCAGCATCAACTCATCATCATCATCAGCAGCAGCAACTTCCGGTTAATCATCCGATGATGCAACCGGGCCAGGCAAACACATATCAGCAGCAGCAGGAGCTAAACCAAGCACATAACAGCAACTAAGTTTGGTTGGAAGGACTTGCACAGTTGGATGCTCCTCGTACAAGATAATATAGTACAAAACCATATTATATTTACATAATCATTCTTTGGGCGAAGGGAAAAAAAGGAGCGACAGATAACAAGCATTTAAGATGACATGATACATACAGAAACAGTAGTAAAAACATTCATTCATTTGTTCTTTGTTACTTGTATCTCTAAGGTAGGTTTTAAGAGCTCGTGGTGTCGCTTTGCCGTTAGTTGATTTGTAGATATGTTTATTTATTCGTCAATAATGTATAAAACCAGAAACATTATATTTTGGAAGTCTGAACCCTACCCAATCTTATTTAATACGGGATAATTCATGTTTTACCGGCCTGAGTCGGTCGATTTGATTAAACAGGGTAAAACTCGAGTTGATGAGGTATTTTAAGGTTATGGAAAAACTCAAGACCAGTTATGTGCGGGTATGGGTAGGGTATGGATATTGAAGTATCCAAGTCGAACCCGATTCGAATTTTTTTTTTTGTAATGAGATGTTTTTATGTATATAATGATTAATTATTTAGAAAACTCTTAAATATTCCCGGAATACAATACTCTCATCTAGAAAGATACAACATTTGGGACATAGTAGACTTTTACTCTTCTTTTAGGCCAAGGTTCAATCTTTTCAATGTTCCTCCCCATCCAGAATAAATACCAGACAAAAGTTCACTCAGGTGGAACACATTCAAGTAGAACCCCATTGCCCTTCATTATCAGCCTGTAGGGTAACTCATTAAACAAACCTTCGTTACTCCTTCAATTAACCACCTTCCTGCTTACCAAACACCAGAGGGAACTCATCATAATGCTCATTCGGTCCATGTTTCTCCGCCAACGCCTTCAACGACACGTAAACTCTGTACATCGGCTGCCTCTCCTTGGGCCTCGAACCCACGCAGTTCGACACAACCTTCATCAAGCACCGAGTGATCTCGTCTTGGCCCTTTCCGACCAATGATTTATTGATGCAATCTTTGCTCCAGCCAGAGATCACAAGGTTGTTCACCCAATCTACTAAATTCCCTTTGAACGCTTCATCGGCATTAATCTCACAACATCCAATGGCTTCTGCCCTGTGACCAATTCGAGAAGCACAACTCCGTTGAATACAGAGTCCCCGCCTGTTATATGCTTGTAAACGAGTAACCTTTCTTCCTCCACAGCGCAGAATCCCAACAATGGAACCAAATTCGGATGGCGTAACTGTCCTAGCCTGTTCATTTTGGACCTAAACTGCTTCTCGTTGAGCTTGGAAGAGCCGCTGAGTCTCTTCACCACTAGAGCAGACCCGTCGGGGAGGACTGCCTTGTAAGAGACGCCGGTTCTTGTGGAAATGATGATGTTCTCGAACTCGAAATTATTTGGCCACAATCAAATTGTAGAGCCAAACCTGGACGAGTTTGTGAGATCTGAGAAGATCAATCCAGCTTGAGTCGTCTTTCCTACCTCCTGCCTTCTTCGCTCTCTTGCCAAACAGCCACCACCAAATTGCAAACCCTAGAACCAACGAGCCAGTAGCTACAAGAACACCTGCAGCGATAATAATCCCTAAGCTCTAACTACTCAATCTGCCGCACTTCCCCAACGGCCGACCGCACAGCTTCCCGTTCCCTGCGAAATCTTCCTCGGGGAAAGTGGCCAGATCCGCCAGAACCGACGCGGAGAGCTCGTTGTTCACGACGGAGAACTTCTTCAGCCGGATGTTCATCCATCCATCAATTCATATAACAAATTAAAGTGATTAATAATTACGGTAGCTCCTCCGACCACTCCGCCGAGCTTCACGAGTCTCGTGTCTGCTGCAGCTTCAGATCTGTTCTCGAAAAGGACATACAATGGAAATGATTGGAAGAACCATACCACATTGTGATGGTTTGTACCTTTTCCCCCGTTCTTGACAGATGTAGATTGGTTCTAAGTTTGGGATTCTCCATTGTTGGGGTGCTGGAGTTTCCATCCCCTAGGTTGTTATATTCCAAGTCATAATTAGTAGTGCAAGGTTTTGGAGTTGTCTAGTTCTGGATTTTCCTTAGCTTCCACTCTGATGAGGGCCGTGTATCAGACCTATGTTTGTGTGTAGTAGGTTATTCCCATCTATATTCCTTATACTTTTGAAGCCGTAATCTGGTAGATTAGCTTGCTTGCATCTAGTAGTGCGAGTTCTTGTTATGCTTCCTATATATGTATTCTGGGTTTTAATGATATCTTCTATTCTTCTGTCATATCTAATCTTGAACTAGGGGTCCTCTAAAGTTGTCGTCAATTAGAAAATAGAAAGAATCGGCAACTAGATGGAGTGTAATGTTTATGTTGCAAGTGTGAGAACAAGTAATTTCTTCCCAGCCTTCGATGTGAGGACTGTATTCCAGTGAGCATCCTCCCAAGATCATACTGCCGTTGAATCTTCTCCGACACCCATTGATTACTGCCCGGCCGGTGAGAAAACTGATGGCGGCTCCCCCAACGAAGAGGTTCTGACACTGTGACACAATCACAAGTTCCACAGGGCATTAAATGCAGAGTTTATGTCTATTGGGGTGAGTCAACCCAGCTATTCAGTAGAGAGCCAAGTTAATAGGGTGGATCCGAAAGATATCAGACCGTTGGATGAGTCGATTTTATGGGCTAGTCGGATCTAATGGCTCACAATAAATTCAATGAACTTGCATGATAAGAAACAAATCTGTATTGAAAATAGTATCAAAATTGATAGGCGGGAAAAGTTGCAAATGGGTGAATGTATTAAGAAACAAATCTATTGTCATGTTTACGTTACAGGTCTGTTTTGCAATTTTAGGTTTAATTCATTAATATTTTATCTTACTGTTATGTCCATTTATGAGTTAGTTAATTTATTACAAATAAATTATGTCATTGTTATATCTACTTTATGAGTAAATTTAATTACACTATCCTTATGTCCACTTTATGAGTAGATTATGTCCATGTTATATAATTGTAATATCAATGGTATGTCTACTTTACGAGTTTATAGTTATGTTAACTTTACGCATAGATTATGTTATTGTTATCTCCATTTTATAAGGACCTTATGCCGATTTTATGAGATAATTATATATGATGTGTCCATTAATTATATCATTATTATGTTCATGTTATAAGTCGATTTTTAATACTTCTATGTTCGGAAAAGGGAAAAATAATTTGTTTAAAACTCAAATAATGGAAGAGATTAAAAAGCAAATCTTAACTTAAATTCATCTCAACAAAACTACGTCACTCCAAAAAAAATCTAATAAAATCATGAAAAGAAAAGCCCAAAAAAATGAAAGAAAAAAAAAATTAAAGCAGATCTCATTTTAGGAAATAAAACAAGCTTGAGATTTGGTTATTATCGTCACTCCCGTCATTTTGATTTAGACTCAAATTTTTTGTCACCGTCCAGATTAATTTTAGTGGTGAAAAAAATTCTTACTTGAAAGGTCCTTCCCATTGAATATTTGTGATACCAAAAATTTACTTGTTAATCTCACAAAATAATAAAAACAGTGAATCAAACATTCATTCAACGCAAAATCTGAAAATAATGAATCAATCAATGAACGGAGAAGAGAAGTAGAGACTGAATCAAAAATCAATCAATTTGTACAAGAAGAAACCCATATCCAAAAATTAAAAATCAAGAAAGGAAGCAGCAAATAGAAAGATGCAACATAACGGGTTAAAAAGCTAATGTAGGGTCAGATCTAAAAGCATGAACGAAAAAAAGGAGCAGATCTGGACTACACAATTGAGAAGAAGAAGAAAATTTTACCGGAAATATTATTTCTGTAATCTAAAAATTTGTCGTATTCGTCAGAGAATGGAGGAATGATTTGACGGAGGAATGGTTAGGGAAAGAAGAGATAGAGAAGAGAAAAGAGAAGTTAGAAAAGAATAAGAGAGAAAATAATTATATGATTTTAAAAATTAAATTGAAATAAAAAAATAAAAAGTAAGTTTGAAATTCAAATTGTAACATTTTTACATTTTTCTCAAATCTATCTATTAAAAATTTAGCCGTTGGATCTGTATAAAGGAAATAAGATGATAACTATTAAATTAGTCTATAAAATGTCATCCTGTTATGAATATTTTATATAAATGTAGTTGAATGCTCATTGTGTAACTCCCATTGCATTGATCATGTATTATATTACTCTCTTAATTGTATTAATATTAGAATGTATAGGTTATGGTTTCATGAGCCTATAAATAGGACTCTACATT
>QMEG01002600.1:172855-347480 GCA_010665285.1 Linum bienne
CGGCCGGCCGGGGCCTCCGATACGATTTTTTTTTCGATTTCGTACCTTGACGTTCGCTTATGATCTTCGATTTCTTCTTCGGATCGACGTTTGAGAGTGTTTGGGAGTGTTTGTGAGTGTTTGATTGTGTTTGAACTAGTCAATACACACAACTTATATGGATTTCGATTTTACGAAAGGATAATATTGTAATTGACTCAAATTAGGGCGTCGTTTAATTCGAAAATTATGACGTCAAATAGGGATTCAGATCTCCAAACTCAATGTTGCTCTCTCTCTCTCTCTCTCCATTTTCTCCAATCCACATTCTTTCCCATTCCACCGCCTCCGCCGTTATTTTGAATTTCATAATTGAATCCTCCTCCTCCTCCTCCCCGTCTGAATCGTCATTTTTTCCCGAATCTTGCTGCAAATAAAATGAACAAAAAAAGGTTACCTTCGCTTTTTCATTTTCACGCTTAACTCAATTCCACTCTAACGCTTTTCGTTTCGTTTGTATTGTATGGCTACGGTTTTATAGGTTTATTCATTTTCTCTGAGGAATGGCGTTGATTACCTTCCGGAAGGCGATCAGAGCGGTAAAATACCAGACGAGTATAAGCCTCGCTAAGGTAGCCGGAAATATAGCGCCGAAGGTGGAGGTACTAGTGGTGAAGGCTTACCAGCCATGAGGAGGAGCCAGCGGAGGAGAAGTACTATAGGGAGATTCTGTACCTCACTTCACGCAGGATGACCAACATTGGCGCTTGTATCGCCATGGTGTCGAAGCGACTGAGCAAGATGTGCGATTAGATTGTCGCGCTCAAGTGTTTGATGTTGGTCCACCGTCTGCTGACCGACGGCCATCCGAAGTTCGAAGATGAGGTCGTGCAGACAATGAGGAGCCGGATGTGGATCCTCAACATGTCGGATCGGAGGGCCGAGGCGAGTTCACATTTGTGGCATCACGAAGGATTTGTGACGTTCTATGCCATGTATCTGGAAGAGAAGGTTAAGAGCTCTGTGGTGGAGAAGAAATGGCAAAGTGAGAGTTTCGATACGGGTTTGAGAGGGAGGAAGTTTGATTATCAAATTGGCTATGCTTATGATAAGAATTGGAGATCAGAAAACGATGAGACGGCAAATGATGATGAATTTAACAGAAATTGGAAACAGGGCTTTCCTGGGCGACTCAATGAAAGGGATCTGACACCAATCAAGGGGATGGAGACAGAAAGTGCGTTGGAGAAGGCAAATCATATGTTGAGGATTCTGGAGAGGGTTTCGGAATGTAGGCCGGTAGGAATGTGCTAGCATTTCAGCAAGTTGTGAATTAGAGTTTTGCGTTATACACAGAGAGGTGTGATTTTAGAGGTGATGTTGGATCGATTCCCAGAGATGGATTATGAAAACTGTGTCAAGGCTTTTGATATCTATGTCAGTGGAGGAAAGATGATTGATGAGCTTAACGGGTTTTATGGTTGCTGCAAGGATGTTGGGTTTGCAAGGTGTTATGAGTATCCTAGTGTGGAGAGAGTTACTGATAAATTGCATGGAAACTTGAAAGGGATTTCTTCTACAAACCATGGAGAATAAATTGGAGGAGATAGTTGCAGCAGCAGCAGCTGAGGTCAAGGAAGAGGAAGCAGAGATAACCGAGATCAAGGCTCAGCCTCAGTCATTGAAGGTGATGTGGCAAGATTCGGTGAACATGAGGGATGATAGACAAGGAAACAGATTGGCTTTGGCATTAGAAACTCAATTAGTTAGGCCACATATCGAACACTCTTTTAAAACAAAATAATTTATAGTTAGAAAATTAATTAATCACATATTTTAACATGAATAATATTTTTGCATTGCAATGTGGCATTGCTTCATTTTATGATTGTTGAAAATAAGCGATATTCATATGTTTGTTATTTTGATTACATAAATATTGGAGGAAATTTCAATGTATTCATAGTTACAAATTCGTCCTCTAGAATATGAAAAATACTTTTAAAATCAATCAAAAATTTGTGATGAGTCCAAAAATTATCAATTTCAAACAAATATAATTGAAGAAATTTAAAATCGATCTAATAAAAAAGGAAAATGACGAATAATCTAGTATTAATATTTTATTTCTTATTTTCTAAGTTCTTGTGTTTTTTATTATTTTAACATTAGTATGGTTATACCTTTTCTTAAAATTGTATAACTTTTCATTTTTTTTTGTTTTTTAGATAATACTTATTTATTTTGTAGTTACACGTCATATAGATATTATTTATTCAAATACATTTTTTTTAGAAGTTGTGCTTGATATAAATAATGGGCTGTAAAGTAAATAGAATTTATAAAATCAACACTTCAATTGGGAGTGTCTCGTTTCGTCCAAAACGAGTGATACAAAAAAAATGAGATTGATGAACTAATTCGTAAGCGATCTCATTCCTACTTCTCCTAATTTACTCAACTTTGAATCTAGGTTTACTCTGAAAGATGCGCTGACAACAGTCAATACATTGGCCAAACTCCGTGTGATCTGTTTCCATGCTTGCCATGGCCAACGTTACGACTTGGCTATCTGTTTCGAACACAGACCCACTCCAAACTCTCAAGTAGGGATGTGGCTTCCTCCTCTCGCACTTCTCCATGGCCATACACTCTTTGCATGATAAAATGCAAAATCTTACCCGTATCATCTCGGACCGCCATACCCACACCATGAGCTGCCATCTCCGGGAAGATGACAATATCAACATTGCATTTGAGCATTAAACAGATCGGCGGATGCCATAAAGGACACATCGGTGGGAGGATAATAATAAAAAAAATAGGTCGAAAATGAAAACCGATCCAATCTTCGAGATCCACCATTGCAAGTAGCAAAAGAGACACGGAGCTACTAGCCTTTTGATTCCATACCCGTTCATTGCGTTCCCGCCACAACGCCCACACAACCATCGCCACCCGTTCAGTGTTAAAACATGCACCTGTCTTTAAAATTTCGAACACCCATGCCCGTACTCTATCGACCCGTCCTCGCACACCATTAATCCACACCCACAGTCCAGCTTAATGCCAACACGCCTTCGCCACCTCACATTCAAATAATAAATGTTCCAACGTCTCCCCATGCTGTGAGCAACAACCACAAACATCCACCACTGGAGCTCCACGGCATGCAAGGGTATTCCTTGTTGGGACGACTACGTGAGCTATTCGCCATAGCAGCGGCTTCATTTTCAGTGGCAGAGTTGCACTCCAAATCGCCTTCCACTCGCCCTCAACTCCCAGCGTAGGTAAGACACCACGTTTTGCCACCGCCACTTGATACGCCGACCTCACTGAACATTGTCCTCTCTTCTTGAATCCCCACAATCGCCTATTCTGTCCACAGTCCGCTGGGGGTGTCATCGCCGATATCAACCTGTATGTCACGTGAACAGAACACGTTATGAAGTAAGGTGTAAGCCCATGTCCGGAGACTAGGAATTCCAAGGTCATTAACCGTCAATTCCTTAAGTTACAAATTCGGTGTAGTTTTAACGTAGCAATTTTGATCATCCCTTAACCAATGTTCCGACCATACGTTAATCTTCGAACCATCCTCCACTTCCCACCTCCATCCCTCCCGCATAACATCCTGAGCGGCAATAATGCTTTTCCACACAAAGCTTGATCGGTATCTGACTTTAACAGTTAGAAAATCTCCTTTGGAAAAATATTTGATTTTGATCACTCTTAAAACTAAAGCATTGGGTTCTTGCAAAAACTTCCAACCCTACTTGTCCAACATTACCAAATTGAATTTAGTGAAATTTCATATACCCATCCTCTCATTCTATTTCCTCACATACAAACGGTCCTACTGCATCCACACTATGCCACCTCGCCCATTACCTTTCGTACCCCACCAAAAATTATTCATCATACGTTCCAACTCTTCTGCAAAGTGGGAGGAATTAAGAACACATTAAAACTATATTTAAAATTATATAAAGCCAATACATGCTTTATTATTTATTAAGATGTTTTTTCTATTTCCAATTGAACTTTATTGGACTCATTTAGTTGGATATTAACTCAACTATATTCAATCAAAACTATATAAAGTCAAGACATGTTTTACTATTCATTAAGGGGTTTTTTCTTCTTCTAATTGAATTTTGTTGGACCCATTTAGTTGGATATTAACTTAACTATATTCAATCAAAACTATATAAAGCCAAGACATGTTTTACTATTCATTAAAGGGATTTTCTCTTCTAATTGAACTTTAGACCCAGAGAGTTTCATCTTAAGACTTAGCAACAGTCAGGTACAGGTTCGAATAGTTGATATACATTTCCCACCCATTGTAGTTTCGGGTTTAGACAATACCCACCTTATATAACATTTCGGGTAGTAAATGTCATATCGTACTCATACCCTTCAGTTCCCAGGCAAGTTCGATAATAACTGTAATAGAAAAAACTTCAAAACTCGAAGCAAAAAATCAAGAAACTATATCATTTTTAAACACTTAATAAACTAAACACACATATTATTCATTAAAGAGATTTTTCTCTTGAACTTTGGACCCACTTAGTTGTGGTTTAAGGCTTGGCAACGGTCAGGTTCGACTTCGAATAGTTGTTACCTGTTCCACACCTGTTATAGTTTGGGGTTTAGACAATACCCACCTTATATAATATTTCGGGTAATAAATATCATACCGTACTCATACACTTCAGTTCTCATGTGATATTCAGTTATAACCGTAATAAAAAAAACTTCAAAACTCGAAGCAAAAAAATCAAAAAACTATATTATTTAACAAACACTTAATCAAATTAAGGTGCTCTAATACACCCCATATGACGCTTACATATCACGATGATTAGACATCCATCTAATTTCATAAAATTAATTATGCAATACTTATTATAGATCTATAAAATTTATTTTATATATCTTATTCGAATTAATAATATGTGCATTCAATTATTTTAGATCCATTATAGAAATTCGGTCATCATCTCAAAGATGACAGTATCAAGATAGAAAAAGGATTCTATGTCCCTTTTATTTTCCAACGACCGTCGTCGCCGTAATAATGGTCTGTCAGCTCCACCGCCGCTTCCGTCAATCTCCCAAGCCTCATCCCTGAAATTGAATTCTTCTCCCCATCCCATCTCATTCCACCCCGACTCGTCTATCTAAGTCATGGATTCGTTATTTTTAACCCCTGTATGATACGTTACGCCATGGATTCGAATTAGGTCAGCTGAATCCACAAATTACCGATTCAGGAAGCTACCTACCTCGATGAAGAATAAGCACTGTTAGTAATCATCGACTCATTCTTACGCTTCAGACAGTAGTTTAAGTTGATGAAGCGCAAAGTGGTAGGACCGCTCCTCTCACTATTATCAGTTTTCGTCATCGCCGTCGCCAAATCATCACAGCCGTGGGAATCGATCGCGATCTGGAAGACCTTGGAAGATGGCACATCCCGGATCGACAAGCACAACTACTAATCTCAGATCAGAATGCATCCTTGCATCATCCTGATCGTCTCCGTCCCATGGTCCGGCGAATCGAGGTCCTTGATGAGGGAGATATCCGATTTAGTATCTGCCTGCTACGAGGGATTCGGCTCCCTCGAGTTGATGTATATGCATTGGAACAAGGAGAAGATGCTCGCTGATGCGATCGGTGCAGCCGGTGAGGGGAGAGTTACAGTTTTCTATCTCCATCACTCTGTGCCTTACAAGTATCAAGGCAGGCGTCGAGCCATAGGTACTATATTGTACTCGATTAGTCCTTATTTGTCGCACGAGCCTGAATAGGAATAGATTCCTCTCAAGGAGCTCAACTCTGAGCCCGAGTTGCGGACGTTCGTTGAATCGACCGACAACGATGTTCTTCTCATGGATCTCTGTTGATGGACGCGCCAGTTACTGGGCAGGGCTAATAAGAATGAGTCTCATAGTAGTGGTTTCTAATTCCAAGCTTAGTCAGTCATCGTCGTTAGTCTACCAACAAAGCTTTGGTGTACGTCGGCTTGCTCTATTGTCACCGGCTGAAGTTTTGACAATGAGAGAGTATATAGCCGGAAGTTATTTATACGTCCTTAGATAGTTTTGTTGGCATGCATAAAAGATAAAATGGATACTGAGTTGGTCTTTATTCGAATAGATGTTGATGTTATTTGGGCGATGTTGATGATATAGGAAAATGGCTGAGGAACAAGTATGTCGGTCTATTCCCTTGCAAGTTTTCCCCTATTAATACTTGGCTTCTGAACCACCTGAGTTCAATTCTCTCTTAAGCCAAGGTTTTACTATAATTCGGTTTTATTAAAAGGACGTCCTTTTGCTCCAACGAATTGAAATTGTCTTCTTCCTCGTTGAGCTCCGCCGGCGAAAGCTCCATTGTCCGGCGATTATACTCTATTTAACCACCTCTGCTCCTCGATCTTGTGTCATTTTCCACCGTAATTCAATTCGAGTTGATTTCCAACTCAATAGTTTACTCAATCGATCCTAGTAGTCAAACCCATCTTAATCTATAGTTTACTCCATCTTTGATGTGATTTCTGGCTAGAGGTTTGGCCTACCAAGACTTCGAAGATGGTGCGAGGTTGAAGGACGCAGTTGAGGGGAGTCTGTGGATCTGGGATTGAGCGCCTATTCGTTCAATTGGATTACATCCCAGGTTTTTGAAATTTTTTTGACTGCGGCCGTCGACTTCGGAGGCTGGTTTGAGGACGATGATGACATAGATTTGAAGTGTTGGACTGTTGGATGTTTATTAGATTTATAAAAATATTAACGATAGTGATCAATTTGGATATAATAAATAAAGTTGAGTACTATATCTTAGATGTAAATTTATATGTGGGCCAAAGAGAAAATTAATTAACAAAATTCCACATAATATATCCAATCATCGTGACATGTAAGCGCTATATGGGGTGCACTAGTACACCCATATGCACCAAAAAATTCACCTCAAATTAAATATCAACTAAACACATATATATTATTCATTAAAGATATTTTTCTCATCTAATTGAACTTTGAACTAGGCTTGGTAATCCTGACCGTTTAACCGCTAAACCGACCTTAACCTCACCAAGTTTGACGGTTATTAACTGCGTTGACTGGGTATTTTGAGGTTACGGTTATAACCGTTAACCATTACAAATGGGTAAGGTTAGGTTATAGTTTTCGTAGTAACCGCACCATCACCGTAACCATACCCATAACTATCCTCTACCCGTAACTTAACCTCTATTTACCCGTATACATTATTAAAGCAATAAAGCCCAATATCCCCAACTCTCTTACATTTTAACCTCATATCCCAATATCTCCAACCCACTTACAAACTTTCTTTCAAAACGTAAATTCATCCATCATAATCATTTATAAAAAAAATCATCCATCAGACCATCACTCCATTTGAACTCATCCAGAGATTCCACCATTCTTAAATTTATCTTCTACTTCTCAACCCCTGTTCTTCTACTCGCCATCACTCCATTCGAGATCATCCAGAGATTCCATCATTCTTCAATTTATCTTCGTCTCCTCCACTTCTCAACCCCTATTCCTCTACTCGTCAATTGATTGGTTAATCTGTTCCACGCTACGGTTCATCTCCTCAACTTTTCTGCAATTACTCCTTGATTCATCGATTGATTAGTTAACAGGCGCTGTTGCAATCACTTGCCTGAGCAAATCGTTGATCTAAGCCAATTACAAGCGAGATAAGTCCTACAGTTCACCTACATGCTTTCTTAAGTGCACCGATTTTTACAATTTCAGCTCTTGCCTCTTGGTCTTCTATTTTTACTGAAAATTGAACCTTCACTCCCTATAAATTGAATGCGTATGCATTTTCGACTTTTCATTCTCATGTTTTTTTTTCATATCGGTGGTTAACTGTTGGGACGAGCGGTTATAACTGAAACCGGGTGGGTATGGTGATGAAACAAAATTTGTCACAAAAATGGAAATGGGGATGGTTATGGTTAATAACCGCCACAAAGGTGGATGGGTAATGGTTATGCCATAACCATTCCCGAACCTCCCCATTGCCAAGCCTACTTTAGACCCATTTAGTTGTATCTTAAGGCTTGACAACAGTCTTAATGTTTGAATTTTTTTACATTATTGACGGATGAACAAACACGCACTAGAAATCAATTAACGACTAAACGACATAACACGCTCCTAAAACCTAGTTTATACAAAAAGTGAGAACAACTTGAACCACCATTTTATCAATGTCTCCCTCCCACTCTCAGTTGTATATTGTTGGCGCCACCCTTGGATTTTACTCCAAAGACGGTCACGTAAGAATTGCATAGTCACTTTCTTTTTTCGACCGATCATTGACTGAAGGTCTAGATACCTCTCCGTCTCCAACGGCTGGTGAACTGTCAAAATCGTCGACATCGTTGTTTTCAACATAGGATCCATCTCTCTCGAATAAAAGATATCCGTTTTTTCATAATTTATCACCTGTCTTGATGTCGCCGCATATGTGTCGAAAACTCTCCACAATGCTCGTACATTCGAGATTCCCGCAAGAAAAAAGAAAAAAATATCATCAACAAAAAATAAATGCGTAACCCACAGTGCTCCCCTGGTCACATACAGTCCCTGCAACCGTCCTCTCTACCCCTCCCGCTTTAATAAGGCTGATAACCTTCTGCACAAATTAAGAAAAGAAAGGGTGATAATGAGCATCTTTGTCGGAGTCCCCGTCACGGAGAGAAGCTTTCACCCAATTCATTATTCAATAACACTCCATACTCCACCGACTTCACATACATCAACATCCACTCCACCCACTGAGGTGCAAAATCCAACTGCCTCATCATACATTCAAGATAGCTCCATTCTAGTCGATTGTATGCTTTCGAAACATCCACCTTCAAAGCTGCAAACTCTTACTTCGTCTTTTGCTTAGTTTTCATATAATGTAACGATTCAAAGGCCATAATAAATGATCAAATATACTTCTACCTCTCACAAACGCCAACTGCTCCATATCAATAATCTAACGAAGAAGTCGTCTCATGCGAGGTGTTATCTAATCGCATGAGGCGGCTTCTTATTCAAATACATTATGAATCATCTATTATCATTTATGCAAATTATCGCGAAGCAAAAAAATTAATCGATGTCAATTGCAAAAGGACCTACAACAGGACGGTAGGTATGTAAGTTGTCCAAAACCGTCGAATGAGTATGTAATTGCTAAATTTGTTAATATGAGGTTTTACCAATTACATTTTTGCCCCGATTAAAAAAAGGTCCATTTAATTAAGACCATCTTCTACCCAAATATTTTTTACCAATTTCTATTATGGTATCTAAAGCAACATGAATATTTTAACAATTGACTCATTCAACAATTTCAAATCATCTTCATGCATCTCACCAACTATTTATTAGTCTCTAGTTTTACTTAATACATAATAGATAATTAATTAAATCATAACTTTTTTTCTTAAAAAGTTTCTCATTTTGTCTCTGTAACATTGCTACTAGAATTGCTAATTTAACAAGTATTCCTTCATTCTTCACAATTGCTAAATTAATATCATATCACCATCTATTTAATTTAACAATTGTAAAAATTTAGGAATGGAAATGTTTTAAAATCATATCCATCTCAAAAACTCATTTGTTGGAATATGACTTTATAACCACATAAATAAGTTTAGCAATTATCTCCTTTGACAATTTTTAGTCACCTCTATCTTTAAAATAATTTATACTTTAGCAATGTTTAATGATGGGATTATAATATATTAAATCATTCATTCTTTTTATTGAATAATACTGTCTCATTTATTTACTCATATATGTTTGTTTAAGTAGTATTATTAATTGATTTTTTAAATTAACAAATAATCATTCTTATACCCTTAGCAATGACTAAGTAAGTATCACTTCATTCACCATCTCATATTAATAATTATAAAAATCTATAAATGGAGACACTCCAAAAATGAGTATTTTTTCGTTTAATTTTTGGAGGGAGTTTTTTTTTACAATTCATACTATTGTTAGAGATTATATGTCATTATCTTCTAGAATCTTAAGTATAATATTTTTCTTCTTTCTCGAGTCATATTTAGCACCCAAAATTTCCGCATTGTTAGAACTTTTACGGAAGAGGTTTTGAATTCTATATTTAGATATATACGACTTTAAGATTGTAAATTTTAGGTTTATAAAATTCGTTGGGGGTTTAGGTTCGTGTTGAAATTGTTGCTTGATAACTAATAAAGAAGATCACCAATTGTTTGTTTACTACTTCAGAAAAAGGAGAGATCGACCATGATGGTTGATGATTGTTGTTTAGAGCGAAATTTGGAAAGGGGAAATGAATATTGAAAATTTGAAATCGGGAGGAAAATTTCTTAAAGCTGACAAATGACGAAAAATTTCTTAAAGTTGAAGGTGTGTCTTCCCTCCTCTCCATGTAAGAAACGGCGTCGTTTTATTTTTGCGGGTGGAGGATGATGACGATGACGGTTTGTATATCTTGAGCTCCTTCCCCGCACCGGCACCATAAACTTTTGCGGTTCGATTATCAACCAAACATCACCATAAATTGGTTAATCCGATTTTAAAACAACTTTTACCCACTCGATTTAAAAAACAATTTAAGCGTTTTTTGATTTTCTTGCTAAGCCTAGGTCCGACCAACGAAATTTTTTATTTAGATTTTTTTTAACGACTAATAACCTCATCAATCTTGTTAATGATGTAAGAAAGGTTCCACATGATTCAACATTAACAAATCAAAATGGGAGGTGCAATTCCTACATGCAGGGCTACAAGAAACAACAGTCAGCATCAGTATGATGAGTCGACGATTTTTCAAACTCTCCTGACATATTACATTGACATGAAACCAAAGACACACTAGCAAACATAAAGGACTCGAAAAAAAAAGCTAAACCGACACTACTAAAGCAAAATGGCAAAGAAGACAAAGTTTCGACACCTGGAAGGGGAAAACAAAGAGAAAAAATCTACTCAGTACGAGTGATGGCATTTGATTTAACTCGTTTATCACCCTCATTTAAGCGACATTCCGTGCACAATTGTATACCTTTGGGATAGGGTGTTTCTTGCATTTTAAACTTTTATCTCGATTTAGTGTCTCGGGCCGGTCCATATACATCCATTTGATGTCGTTATAGAGTGTTTTTATAGATTTCAGGTATGAGACGATATTGAGACAATAATCAAAGTGATACGACATGCATTGATGGTCTAGGGAAAGTAATGAGAAGCAATCCGACATTGCGAGACAACTCGGAAATCGTAAGGATCTCTACTTGGTCGGAAAATGTCGCAGTTTCGTATTTTGGACATATCTCCTACCTCAGAAGTTCGATTAATGCAAGGACATCGACGTTGGAAAGCTAGTTCAATTACAACCAGAGAAATATGAGATTCTGTGTCTTTGGAGCCATTGAAAAGTGCGGGACACGTTATACCGGTCTAAGACGCACTTTTTGACAACCGACATACACAAGGATTTATCCCCTGTAAAAGCCCGGTTCCTCTTCATAATTAAAGACTTTTTCGGACCAATTATAGAGCATATTCAGAGGTTTTTGAGCAACAAGAACGCAATATTTCAAGGAGTTTGGACCAGACTACATGATCGAGATTGACAATTCCCGTTCTTCAGAGATCTTTGGTGAAATTAGGTTTTTAAAGATTTTTCTTGTAACCTTATTTTAAATGTTTTCTTTCGATAGTCCTCATTTCTTAATCGAAGTAATGAATTAACTCCTCATGTTTAAATTAGATGAATCCTGGGTGATTTCCTTATGAACAAATGATTTGTAAACTTTAACGATTTATGCGAGTTGGATGGATGTTGGTCTATGTTTAATTTCGATTTCATTTTTGTTCTTGCCTGATCAACTTGAATAGGATCTTGTTAGATTTGTGATTGTGTCGAACGAGCTTGCATACCTAGAACACCAAAATTAAACAACTAGATTTGGTGTTAACCCTCATCCGAGAGCGAATAAACTAGTCCGCTGCGTGAGCAGTTCTCGTTTGTTTTATCACCTAGCGGATTTCAGCTCTTTCTCTCGAAAGAGCGGACTGGAATAGTAGATAGGTAGCAGATTAGCAGACCCGAAAGGGCGTGATTTGATTAGAGAATAACTACGATGATAAACGAAATCTATCTTTTTTGCCTAAATTATTGAAGTTGAATATCGTTTGTGAATTTGAATACCCTAGGCGGATTAAAAGTCTAAACAGTTTCCTCTAAATTAGTCAAACCCTCAATTCGTAGTATTGCTAGCTTGTTTATTTTCTTGTTATTTCTAGTTTTTTATTCTTAGATCGATAATGGTGGAACTCACACCACACAACTTGTTAAACTAATTGATATTTTTCACAACTCTGGATAAACTAAATTAAGAGACTCTAGGAAGATTCGACCCTGGTTATTTCAATAATTAGGCTATTTTTAGACGTGTAAAAACGTTGTCAACGAGCTAGTTAGGGAAAAGATATGTAAGGGAATTGGGCTTCGGTCTCTGCGCGAGATGGCCACTCCTCGGGGGCAAATTCTAGAACTGAAGCCAATCCCAACCGTCCATTATATATAGGACCCCGCGGAATTGAAAAGTATACGTTCGTATGCTTTTCGATGCCATGGGTATTTTGAGTATGTTTTAGTAAAGTTAAAATTTATCTTGTTGGATTGGTCTTTTGAATAACAAATGCAAAAATTAGTAAAATTAAATTTAAGATAACATACGATAATGCCGGTGGTCACAGCCGGAGTCGATCTTTTTGGGAGACTGGCGTTTGTTTGTGTCGAGCTACTTGGGTTGCCCCGTTTTAATTTAGACCATTAGATCTTGATGAATTTTGATGTATCACCTTTCTCCCATCAAGCTTCATTTGTTTCCTTGGCCATAACGGCCAGACCTGGACTCGACGTCGCCTACCGTTCTCAGTGAGTCTTTCCACTTCCACCCCAACTCTGCCACATCACGAAACAAGAACAGTCCACCACCGACCAACCATGTCGAACATCGTCGTCCTGGACAACGGCGGCGGCCTGATAAAAGCAGGGCACGCCGGCGACCTCGATCCCACCACCGTAATCCCAAACTGCCTTTACCGTCCACTCTCCTCCAAGAAATTCATCCACCCTTCTCCCCTAACCCTCTCCTCCGCCACCACCGAAGACTTAACCTCCGCCGCCGTCCGCCGCCCAATCGACCGCGGGTACCTGATAAACCCGGACCTTCAACGCGACATATGGAGCCATCTCTTCTCGTCCTTACGAATATCCCCTCCCAATTCCTCCCTCCTTTTAACCGAACCTCTCTTCTCCCTCCCTTCAATCCAGCGATCCACCGACGAGCTCGTATTCGAGGATTTTGGGTTCTCGTCTCTCCACGTGGCCGACCCGGCGAAGCTCGTCCACTTGTACGAGGCGAGTCGGAGGCCGCACGGTCTGGTGTCGAAAGCGCAGTGTAGCCTAGTGGTTGATTGTGGATTCTCTTTCACTCATGCTGTTCCGGTTTATCAAAATGTTTCGCTAGGGTACGCTGCGAAGAGGATTGATTTGGGTGGGAAGGCTTTGACGAATTACTTGAAGGAGCTGGTTTCTTATCGATCGGTGAATGTAATGGATCAGAGCTTTATCATTGATGATGTGAAGGAAAGGCTTTGCTTCGTTTCGCTTGATGTTTCTCGCGATTTGCAGATTGCCAGGTAAGAAAAAACCCGATTTAGGAATTCACTGATGAGTCATTTGTTCATCATGGAATTGTTGAGGCTGATGAGTAAAATTGCAGGAGGAGAGGGAAGAACAATCTGTTTAGGTGTAGTTACGTTTTGCCTGATGGGATAACACACACCAAAGGATTTGTTAAAGATCCAGAAGAGGCTAATAGATACCTCACTTTAACTGATGATGGAGCTTCAGCTCTGACAAAGAATGAAGCCGATCATGATCCTGCAGAGAGGAAGAAAACCGATTTGACCAAAAACGTCAGCTTTCTTACTTGCTTACTTCTCCATAGAAGTTGCTGGCCGTCTCTTGTAAACATTCTTTCTTTGTGCAGGAATTTAACTTGACAAACGAGCGGTTCCTTGTTCCAGAGATGCTCTTCCATCCTGTAGATTTGGGTTTGAATCAAGCTGGACTTGCAGAGTGCATTGTTCGAGCTATCAACTCATGCAGTCCTCTTCTTCATCCTGTGCTATATGAGAGGTCCTTTTCTTTCTCAAGCTCATTTATATCCTGAGTGATTGTTACTCTTTTATCATTTTCTAATAATGTTTTTCCACCTTGCCAGCATTATATTAACTGGTGGAAGCACGCTATTTCCTCGATTCGCCGAGAGACTGTAAGTTCCCTCGAATCCTCCATAGATTGTCTTGTTCGGAGTTTGTTGGATGGATGAGCGCACTTATTAGAGAAAATTTTTGCAGGGAGCTAGAGCTGCGGCCGCTTGTTCCTGAGGACTATCAAGTGAAGATAATTACACAAGAAGAGTAAGTATAGTAAAATCCTATCCTCAATAATAAAGAAACCGTTTCAAACATTTTTCATTGCTTTCCATTGTTCACTAACACTAGAATCATGGGCAGTCCTCTACTGGGCGTATGGAGAGGTGGATCACTTCTAGCTTCAAGTCCCGATTTTGAAGGAATGTGTATCACCAAGGCCGAGTATGAAGAACTTGGCTCCAGTAGATGTCGGATGAAATTCTCCTATGGAAAGGTTTGAGAAATTTTTCATCAGGTTTGTAAGCGCTTCTAATCTTTTAGTCAAATGGGATTATTTAGTTACAAAAAGTCCATTTCAAACTTAAAACCTCTTCCATTGTCTTTGTAAATGGCAGGCAGCAAGTCAATAACACAATCTGCAATATGCTTCTTCAGCTGCTGCCAACTTGTGCCGAGCTGTCCAATGCACCCAGCAGCCACAGCCAGAATGATGCTCAAGTTTTGTAAGTGATTAACATATGCTAACTTGGCCGCCCAATTGCCTTTGTCCTATAGCAATCTGCTGCGAGAGATGATGGGTTGATCTCAAATGAAAGGTTCGATGAAAATGATTTTATATCCAACACAGTGTCGCTGTAGCTCTCGTCGCACTTCTCATCCTTTTACTGATAGAAATCATACCTACTGGTTTTTGCTCCCATCCCTGCGTTCAGTCAGCCCACCACCAATTCGACTCCCTCGTCACACTTCTTATCCAACAAAATTTCCATAGCTAAGATCTCGTGAGCCACTCGCTGATTGATGAGATTTGCACGAATTTTATTAGGGAAGTCAATGGTGCTCATTTGGTGGACGATCCTCTGGATAGGTAGGCGTCCAATTTTTGGGGAATTTGATGTTTATGACGGAGATTACAATGTGCGGTAATGATCGGAGACCCGATGTAATGAAGAGATCGGGGCTGCGAATTAAATTCTCAGATATGAGATCAGGGATGGTCGCATGGTGGGAGATGTTGGTGCAGCGTAAAGAGCAAATAAAATTTTCAATGCTTTAAACTAGTCAATTTTATGGTTGTAATGTTTTGGACGGCCTAGCGATAGTGATGATGTTTTAGTGATAATGTTTTCACATATATATAACTAGTTATCTTAAACCCTAAAAAACCAATTTGAACACTAATATTACCACCATCTACACTGCCGCGGACGCCATCATTTTTCCACCACAAAAATCCCTTCTTCACCATGCTATCTTAAAATCAATATCTTCAACTCCAAGGATTTCCATGTTAGTATATTACCGATCTCCAACAATATAATTCCCATTCATAAAGTTTAAAATAGGAGTTGCAAAGTGGATTTCAATCCATTGTGCTCCTGCACCTGCATCTCCTCTCTCTCACAACCTTAAGTTGTTCATTCCAACTCAGCAATCCCTCAGGGCTTGGTTCACCTCGGTGGAGTCATTATTCTATTTTAAACTCCAAACCCCGATCGTGGATTATGTTCAAAGCCCCATGTCTTCGTTTATAAACATGTTCTTAATCATTTTGTATTTAGGACTAGTATTTTATTTTTGTTTGGGATCAACATTTGTATTCTAAGATTTGTGTTCTACTTTGATTTAATGAAATAATTTGAATTCAATTTGATTTACACGTATAAGATGAATATAGCAACACCCTTTATTTAATGACCATGAAGATAATTAAGACAAATTTGAGGGTTCAAAATCGTTGTTTGTACAATTAAATTGGAACGGCCAATAATAACATGATGAATACCCGATACCCATATATACCAGAGTCTTTTCCTTTATTTTATAACTAGTTATGTTATCGATTGTATAACTGGTTATTCCAACTAAATAACTCATTATTTGGTTGAAAAACTAGTTATTTAATATTATGGTATCAACATCAATAGATTAGTCAAATGATCTCACAACAACTAGATTCTGAGATGATTGTTTGACAACTCAAAAACATATGAAAAAATGGATGCCAATTAAATATTGCACCCTTATGAATGATCAAAATTGCATGGCCCGCACAAAACTGGGTGCGGATTAAATAAGGCCAAGTTACAAAATTAGCCAGCCATAGCCCACAGCAAGCTGGGTGTTATCGTCAAAAATGATTATTAATCTGTAAGATAACCTTAACTCTTTACTTTTCTTCAATGATAAACTGCAACCCACAACGCTGCTTAGACAGACTATTTTAGTCGTAATACGGTTGTGAATCCATGCAGAGATGCACCAGTTTTCTTTGGTACTGCCCGAAATATTCGCCCACAACCATCACATCTTCGTTCTCTGGGTCTAATCCAGCCAAGTTTGCCCATGGGTCCTTGCTTCCAGTTTCATCCTCCGTATTCGATTGCAGGATCTCACCATGGATTTCTCGGCAAGCAAGGATGAACATTGCTGCTGTATCTGGTTGTTGTGCCTCACGGAGTGCTGCCAGGGCCTCTGGCAAACCACCGGCTGCAACGTACAAAATAAGAGCCCTGCATGCATCCATACGAGAACAAGGGCGTGTTAAGACCCGTATCTGTACATGGGAAAATCGTATCCATACATGGGAAAATTATGTGCGTTGCTGTACCTCCAAACGTTGTGCTCAGTGTGAAGAACATGGCCTGCCCACCTCTGCAGCACTCTGCATAAAAATGGTCCTGTGCCATTACGATGCTAATGGATGGCCTTAAAACACAGAAAACAGTAGATTTGAACTTTAGATAAAGGTCAGAGGAAAAGGGAAAACCTTGCATAATCTGATCCTTTCAAATGTGTAGCTGCGAGAGTTGCAGCATCAGTCCAACACCCAGCATCTTGTAGCTGCACAAAGTATGTATTTAAAATCTGTCAGCAAAAAAGAGAGAAGAAAACAAGACACACATACCGAATTCAATATTTTGCAATATATTCGATATGTTAACTTATTTAGTTTTCTCGTGGAATGCTGGATAAACTACTATGTATGAGCAGATTGTTATTAAAATTTTCAGGAATTTTATGTTAAGATTCCACAAAATGTGCCCAAAGATGACGAATACAAGTACCAACTAAGACTGTAGATAGAAACTAAACCTGAGAACATGCTTCTTGATGCCTTCCTACCGCACAAAGTAGATGAGTAGCAGCGAGTGATCTGTCTGTCCTGACCATATTGGCTGCCACGACCTAGATCATCATCATCATCATATTGTAACGTAATTTTCATTCAACAAGATCCCTAAACAGTTTAAAACGATGGACCTATGTTCACCTTGACTGCAAGTTCGAGGAGAGAGTTAGACACAGCAGAAGAAAGAGCCACTGCACGTAAAGCATTTGGGTAGAAGAAAGAACTCTCTGCAGGAGTCGAAAGCAACAAACTAACTGCAGTTTCTAAGTTCCCAACTGTAATAAGCCTGTTAGTGGAGAATACAAGATTTGGTCAACTACAAAAAAAAACAAGTACATCATTAACACGAGAGAATCCTTTGAACCTTCCTTTGTTCCCAAAATAAAGCACGCACTGAATAGAAGTGTTAGGTAAGGTATTAAGAGAGACTTACTCATGCACTTGATTCTGGATAGCTGCTTCTCCCTCGAGTTTCTCATGCCAAGGAATTCGCTCATTGGCACTCTCCCATAACTCTTCTTGCTGGAAAGCCATTAATCTTAGCAAACTGTGACTCTGTCACAGACATGGCAGGGTCAAACAAAGTTTATTACAACTATGTAAAAGAACTGATAATACTTATCACTTGTGCTCATTACTAACATCGATAACGATAGATATAGATTTGCTTTAAGCACAAGCTATATATAAAATAGTGTTAGATATCCTCACCGAGTCTACACTCTCCATGTTAGCCAATGCCTTTTCCCTCGAGGTAATTCTGGTTAGCATAACTGCACCTTCCAACTCTGCCGCTGTTGCTGATATAGCAGACTTTAATGGAGCTTTACCAACCAATTTGCTCATCAAATGCTTTAAAGCACGAGGCAATTGCAACCAGAAGAGTGCTTCTGCGGTTTCACCAAAAATGGCAGCTGCAAATGCAAACCTTACAGCACAACCTTTGTTGACCACTGTTGCATACAATTTTGCTACTTCATCGTCCAGTATACAGCCTGGAAGAATACTTAAAAGATAAGCAGTCAGAACTGTGAAGTAGAAGACAAGCAAAGGAAACGATCAGTTTGAGAAAATAATTTATAACACAAGATATGGGAAAGACCTTCTTTGCGGTATGTTTCTAAGACTTTAAGGAGCATTTCTGGCACAACAGAATCACCAATAGATGGTAGATCGATCATGTAACTACGAAAGTCCCCTTCTGACGAAGAAGCCCCAGGAATTGAGTTTGGCCTTCTATCAATGGCCGTACTAGAAGTATTAAACCATGAAGGCTTCACACCCAGTTGCAAGATCATACGCAAAGCCTGCAATAAGATAAAATCAGAAGTAGACTGGTTATCCTAAGGTTAAATGCTTTGGCATGTCCAAGGTGGCTAAAGAAAGATAATGACTAGAGTATAAATATCATTACTAGAGCATGGGGAGTAGGCAGCAATATGGGACAGCAAATAGGCACAGGGCGGAATCTCTCCTTAATTGACTGTGGAGGTCTAAAGCCATGTCTTTTATCATTCCTGCAACAATATGACCCAAGAGACTAAACATTGAACATGATAATGATCTGAGCTCAGAAGTTGTTAAAAAGGAAAAATCACTGCACGCACCATGTATTCTCAAGTTAACCACCCATCAGTAGTATGTAGAAAAAAGGAAACTCCAGTATACCATTTACCAAGTAAAACTTATGGTTTGCATGTTGATTACAGCAAACAGAGAGATGCAATAATCAAGTTTGCAATAGTTTGTCACATCAACAATAAAACCATTTCATGCATGGGGTGGAACATACATGTTAACTTCAAGAAGGCGGTAACTACCATCAGCCCCAGCAATACACAATACCAATGGGTCATGTTTTTCAGTTCTCAGAGGCAACCAATCGAGCTCCAATACAAGAGTTCCAGGAAAATGAGGCTGCAAAAGGGAATTTGCTAATGGGTCTGGTGAATCCTGACAAAACGGAAAACAAACTAGTTATCATTACACAGAAGTAAATAGCAGGGAGATGGTATTTATATGCTAGTAACCGTAAAGGACATATACAGATTATGAAACTTAAAAAAAATTCAGATCCTTCACCCTGAGACAGAAAAGAGTGGTTCATGCAGTTACCAGAGCAAGAGTTTAGAATGCATAATAGGATCTGCAGATTGCAAGTTTCTAACTTACAAGATCAAATACAGAGAAGGTGTTGTCATAGAAAAGGACAGCAACCCGTCCTCTACTCTTGTCTCCAGGAACTACAGGTGAGAACTTAATCCTCCGAATCCCCTCTCGGTGAGTGTTAAATGATGAAGAAGACCCAGTTGTTACATCCCACCACCTTATATTTCCCGTTCTGTCCCCCATTACCTGATAAATATTGAATCAATGCATCACAATTGACAATTGGGAAGAATCAAATTCCAGTTACCACACCGACTGACCAAGAGCATCATACATACCACGTGAGGCAAACGGTAGGCCATTGCTGTGATTAGTCCATCAGATGCAACAAATGAAGAAGAAGGCCATTTTGGTCTAACATGCGAAAAAAAAGCAGAAGAAACCGTATAAACTCGGTTTAAAGTTAAACAAAAAAGACCAATATCATAGTTAATAATTTCAACTATAGCAGCAAGGGGATTTAGTTGCTGAAGCCCCACAAAGAACACCTAGGTTATTTGGCGATATAGATCGAAATGACCATTGTCATGTCAGTATCTTGCAGTTCTGCAGTTCATCTCACAACAATTTAACGCCAGGTGACGAGAAGATGCGTAAGATGGCAATGGATTGACAAAATATTTCAGAAAGTCCAATTACACAAAGAGCCGAAAACACCACAATCAGCAGCATCTTTAATTGTCAGGTCCTTTATTCTCCAGGAAATTAGGATAAGTTATGTGCCTAATAGCCGGTGCCCAGATAAAGTGCTCTGACTTTGGTTCTAGTTATAAAATTTCATATATCATTAAGTACAGTCCAAAATTATGTGCGCTTTTCCATGAGATGTATGCATAATCAAAATCCAAATGATGTTGATGAAGTTAGTTTAAATTCATGATTAATTTAACAAAGAATTTAAATCCATGGGGCTTGATTAACATACCTAAAATCTCGAATCTTTCGCCCATGAACCTCGAAAACTCCGAGTGCTCCATTAACAAGTGCAAATGCAAAGCTTTCTGCAGCCTCGTCTTGAGATGTATCTGAACTCACAGCTGCTAGACGTTACAGCTACTTCAAAATCCATGGTATTTTTATGAAACAAAAATGCATACTGCTATTTTAGACAATAGTCACAAAATCACCAAAAAACTTTTGCAAGAAAGCTCACTAGATTCTGACAAATTGGGGGTGGGTGGTCCATCGGATGCTTTAGGTGTACCATCGTTAAATGAAGATTGCCTAGAAGGACCATTCTGGACTGGCTTTGGAACAGTTGGAAGGGTCCATTCCAGCACTGTGAATGGAAGAGCTAATGATCTAAGCTACAAATAGATATTGGCATCTAGTAAGTATCTGTCAGAAATTATTGGTTAGCTTAATAAGAAAGTAAATCTTCTACATGTTCGTCACAGCAATTGAAAACACTGAACATGTCAAAATGAAAAGAATAAATACAGTACATAAAATGACAGCAGCACAAGACGTTGCGAGGGTTGAAGAAATATCATTTCTTAATATCACCTCCTAAGTGGAAAAAGTTGAAAAGAAGAGTTAAAGAAGGATTTAAGAAAGGAACAGACGGGAAAAAGGCAACATGGATGACTGAGTGATAGAAGTCTCAGTATCATGCTAACGCTTAGGAAAGCCCAGTATGATCTGGCTGAGCAAAACAATTGCTACATTTACTAATTGCTAATTTGTGAGGTAATTCCTCTTGTTATTGATCTTAATGATAACCAGCTCTATGCTCTATTTATAATAGAATTGTACAATTAGGGTTAGAGTCCAATCTTTGTAGGAAAAGACTACTACCCTTATTATAATAATAAGTACTTCCTATGCAAGAAAGGAAAAATAAAATAATCTTAAATAGGCTATCGTATCTCAACACTCCCCCTCAAATTTGATGTAGGCATTATAAAGATCGAGTTTGCCCTTGAGGTAGTCCAGAACTTCTCTTGGGGTAGCCTTAGTAAGTATGTCAACTTCTGTTCTGCTGAGGGAACATATACCACTTCAATCACTCCACTCGCTGCCTTCTCAAATATGAACTATCTATCCACTTCCACGTGCTTAGTTCAATCATGACGGACTGGATTCTTGACAATGCTAATAGCAGATTGGCTGTCAGTTCGCGTGACTATAGGGTCTGTTGACTCAACTTGTAGTTCTTCCAACAGCCTCTTAAGCCAAACACCTTCACACACTCGGAGTGCAAGAGCTCTGTACTCTGCCTTGGCACTGCTTCTAGCAACTACATGTTGTTTCTTGCTCTTCCAAGTGACCAGATTTCCCCACACATATGTGCAGTAACCACTAGTAGATCGCCGATCTGTGAGTTCCTCTGTCCAGCTAGCATTGGTGTACACTTCAACTCCTCTACTAGTGTGTTTCTGGAATCTCAAGCCCAATCCTGATGTACCTTTTAGGTACCTGGGGATTCGAATCACTACCTCCATGTGCTCCTCATTAGGATCCTTCATATATTGACTAACGATTCCTAAGCAATATCCGTTCTGGTATGAGCAAGGTATATTAACTTTCCAACTAAATCTTTGGTACCTCTCTCTATCAGCCAGTTCACTTTGAACATCTCGACTCCATTTTTTGTTCTGTTTCATTGGTGTATCCACAGGTTTACACCCAAGTTGTCCTGTTTCAGCAAGTCAAGGACATACTTTCGTTGGCACACAATCAAGCCTTGCTTTTATCTAGCTACTTCCATCCCCAAGAAATACCTTAGTTGTCCAAGGTCCTTGATCTCGAACTCTCTTGACAACTGTTGCTTCAGGTTTTAGATTTCTAATTGATCATCTCCAGTGATGATTATATCATCTACATAAATGATCAATATTGATAGTTTTCCTCCTGATCCACGCTTGACAAACAATGTGTGATCTATTTGGCACTGTTTGTAACCACCTTTCATCACAGAGTCTGTAAACTGTTCAAACCATGCCCTAGGAGATTGTTTGAGGCCATATAACGCCTTATGCAATATACATGCCATGCCTGGTTGTTTGTGACCCAATCCTTCTTGCACGTTCATATAGACTTCCACTGTCAAATCTCCATTCAAGAATGCATTTTTAACATCCAGTTGAAATAGAGGCCAATCGAGATTTACTGCAAGGGACAACAGAACTCCTATGGTGTTGGATTTAGCTTTTGGAGCAAACGTTTCTTGATAATCGATGCCCGGAGGCTAAGTAAAACCCTTGGTAACTAGACGTGCCTTGTACCTTTTGCCGAGAGAGGTACCTTTCTGGATCAGTGAAGTTAGATATGTTTCTTCTAAGCAGTAGGCGTAGCCATACAAACCAAGGCGCTTGGACGTGATGTTTTCAAATTCCTTACCTCCAAGCTCGGGTTGATCAACATCTACACCAACCTTGAGGGGGAGTGTTGAGATATGGCATAATAGTTATTATTATTATTTGTTCCTTTTTCTAGCATGTTTTGATTAGGAAGTTATTAGAGTCCAATAAAGACATTATTTTCTTGCATAGTAAGTCAGTATTATTTTAATAAGGGTAGTAGTCTTTTCCTACAACGACTTGGACTCTAACCCTAGTTGTACAGCTCTATTATAAATAGAGCAGGTTATCATTCAAGATATAACAACAAGATTATTCTAAACCCTAATTTAGCAATAGCGAATGGTGATGTAGCAGTGTACGGTACCGAAGGGTATGAAGATCTAGTGTGTTTTGCATATTGGCAGATTTCACAAGCAAACTGAATTCCCTTTTATTGATAAATAAGTCTGAAAACAAACGCTCAAGATAACCGAGACTAGGATGGCCAAGACGAGTGTGCCATAACATTATTTGACTGTCTATACTACTAGTTTTCGACCCTACCGCTGCAACTGCCTGCTCCCTTAACTGATCTTCTTGTAGCAAGTATAATCCCTCCACCAGCTTAGTTCTGCCAATCATCTTCCCCGAAGCTAAATCTTAAAACTCACATATCCCATCACCAAACAAAACTTCACACTTTAGATCTCGAGTAAGTTGGCTGACTGATATAAGATTGTAGTTTAACTTGGGAATATATAACACTGGGAACAAAGTAATAGTGGGAGTAACATAGACCCTTCCAGAGTTCCATCGGCAATTCTTACACAAGAATTATTGGGGTAAGGCTGTAAATCCTGAATAATACTTATGTCTCTTGTCATATGATCAGTGCATCCTGAATCCAGAATCCAAATCATATTTCCTCGGAGTTGGGTGACTAGAGAATATGACAGTTTACTTTTAGTTACTGTTAGGTTGGCCTTTTCGGTAGAGGAAGGAGTCGCGATAGAAGTATATTTTGCAAACATCTTCTCCAAAATGCTCAATTGACCTTTTGAGAAAGATTCATGAGTATCATCATCCTCTCTTTGTTCAGCAAGGTTCCCACGTTTCTGCTTCCCTTTCTTCTTTGTTGAGGCAGTGGCTTGTCCCGAGGAACAACCATGGAGGTCCCAACATTCCTCTCAAATGTGTTCGGTCCTTCTACAATTGTCGCAGTATTTAACCTCTTTAGGTCTATCATATGCTACAAGTGTTGAGGATTCATTTAAATATTTTCCAGGTTCTGGTAGCATCACCTTGCGTCGGGTGGACTCGTGTTGGACATAAGCAAAATCCTTCCGAAGTGTAGAAATCCAAAATTTACATATATACAAGGGCTGCACCATTAGGGTGCAGAATCACCTTAGGATAATCCCTACAAATCTGGGATTACTCTACCTACCACTTACTACGAATATACTACATAAAATCAGGCTAGATATATGAACTAGGACAGCTAGCTTACTCTAATCTCTACGCCTAATCATATCCTAAATATTGTTGTAATTCAACACTCCCCCTCAAGCTTGACTGTAGATGTTGTGAAGGCCAAGCTTGCCTTGTAGATCATCAAATATATCTCTAGGTAGAGCCTTAGTAAGAATATCTACGATCTGCTGCTTAGATGGAACGTACTCCATCTCGAATTCCTTGTTATTTACTTTCTCAGAAATGAAGTGACGATCCAGTTCAACATGTTTAGTACGGTCATGATGAACTGGATTCCTCATGATGCTTAATGCTGCCTGACTATCACACAGCACTCTAACAGGACTCTCATCCTCCATCTTGAGTTCCTTTAAAATGCGCCTTAACCAAATTCCTTCACAAATGCCGTCTGCCAGTGCCCTGTACTCTGCTTCAGCATTGCTTCTTGAGACGACAGTTTGTTTCTTACTCCACCAGGTCACTAAGTTCCCCCACACATAGGTACAATACGTTGAGGTTGATCTTCGATCCGTAAGGTCTCCAACCCAACTCGCATCCTTATAGATAGAAATTCTGCGTCCAGCGTGCTTTTGGATCAGCAGTCCAACACCTGGTGTACCCTTTAGGTATCTTAAAATCCTCATTACTGCCTCCATATGCTCTTCATTTGGATTGTGCATATGTTGGCTCACGATGCTCACTGGAAACGAGATGTCTGGACGAGTGTGTGCTAAGTAGATAAGCTTTCCTACCAATTTCTCGTAACTCCCCCTCTCTACTGGTGCTGCTTCTTGGTCAAGAGCAAACTTCAGATTGTGTTCCATTGGTGTGCTCGCAGGTTTGCACCCAATCATTTCAGTCTCCTTTAACAGGTCTAGAACGTATTTCCGTTGGGATAACCTCAGTCCCTTGCTTGATCATGCTACTTCAATACCTAGGAAATACCTCAGATTTCCTAGGTCTTTTATTTCAAATTCCAGTGCTAGTTTCTCCTTGAGATTTCTGATTTCCTTTTCATCATCCCCTGTAATGATAATGTCATCACCATATACAATGAGAATGGCCTTTCTTCCTTCCTGATTTTGTTTTATAAACATAGTATGATTAGTTTGGCACTGATAATACCCGTATCCTTTCACCGACTGAGAGAACCTCTCAAACCATGCTCGTGGTGACTGCTTTAGGCCATACAATACCTTCTTCAGTCTGCACACCATTCTTGGTTCAGTGGTGACGCCTGCCGGGACATTCATATACACGTCCTCACTTAGATCTCCGTATAGGAAGGCATTCTTCACATCTAGTTGGTAGAGAGGCCAATCTAGATTTACTGCAATGCTTAGGAGAACTCTCACAGTTTTAAGCTTGGCTACCGGAGCAAATGTCTCCTCGTAGTCCACTCCTAACACTGTGTGAATCCTCTGGCTACGAGGCGAGCCTTATATCTCTCAATCTTCCCTTCTGAAATATACTTCACTGTGAATATCCACTTACAATCGACTGTGGATTTTCCTGCTGGTAATCGCACTGTATCCCATGTCTGATTCTTCAGAAGTGCATTTATTTCTTCCAACACCGCTGCCCTCCAGTGAGGTATACTCATAGCTTCTTCAATGGAGTGAGGAATCTGTGTGTTGTCGAGAGTCCCCACAAATGCCTTGTACTTCTGGCTTAGATTACCATAGGAGACCCATCTCTCAATAGGATGGGTTGTACACGATCTGGCTCCTTTCCTGTGAGCAATTGGAAGGTAGACAGTATCATCAACCTGAGTCTCCTCTGTACCAGCAGCATGAGTTTCCTCTGCTTGGTCACCACTTCTGACCACATCACCATGTTCAACCGTCGGGTCCATTTGTTCTGACTCGCTTTCTTGGGAGGCTGAGGTCTCATCAAATTCCTGGTCAGGCTGAGCATGTGTGTTTCCTGCAGTCTTCTTCCTACGCTGATAGACCAGAAGAAGATGGATTTGGCTGCTTTGTTCTGTGGAAGAGGTTTGGACTATCATAGGAAGCTCTAGGACAATCGGAGATTCTAGGATAATAATACTACCAATGGAGGACTCAACATCCATGGAAGCACCAGTAGAATTCTCCCCCTGAGGCTGACAGTGGGAGTAGAATGGATGATGTTCAAAGAACGTGACATTTTTTGAATGATAGACTTTGTGGCTACTTGGAGAATAACACTTGTAACCACTATGATGAGAAGAGTATCCAAGAAAGACACACTTGACTGTTCTAGGATCGAGTTTAGTACGAAGAGATGAATCTAAATGGACAAAAACTGTACATCCAAATATTCTAAGAGGAAGATCGGGCGAGAGAGCATGACTGTGAGGGAAAATTTTGAGCAGAACACTACGAGGAGTTTTAAAACGTAGGGTTCGATTTGGGAGTCGGTTGATAAAATATGTTGCTGTGAGAACAGCATCACCCCACAAGTTCTTTGGAGCCTTAGCAGCAAACAGTGATGCTCTTGCAACTTCCAGCAAGTGACGGTTTTTGCGCTCAGCAATCCCGTTTTGCTAAGGAGTATAAGGGCAAGAGCTACTGTGAGTAATGCCGTTGGCAGTTAGAAAAGAACTTAAGGATTGATTGAAATAATCCTTTAAATTATTAGTGTGAAGAACTCGAATAGGTGTTTGAAACTGAGTTTTGACTTGATTTAGGAAAGTTTGGAAAATCTGTTTAGTTTCAGTCTTTGATTTCATGAGGTATGTCCATGTTAAGCGGGTGTGATCATCAATGAAGGTGATGAACCATCGAAAACCACTAACTGTTTTTACAGAACATGGGCCCCAAATGTCGCTGTGAATGATGAAAAAAGGATGTGTTGGCTTATATGGTAGACTACGATAGACAACCCTTGTTTGCTTTGCAAGTTGACAGACCTCACAATAGAAAGAACTTGGATTTTTATTGATAAAAAGTTTGGAAAACAATTTTTTGAGATAAGAAAAACTAGAGTGGCCTAACCGATAATGCCACATCATGACAGGACAGTCTAACTGGCTTGATTTAGAACTTAAATGAACTGACTTGGAACCCTCTCCCCCTGGTCTTAATCCGCTTCTTGTCCTCAGAAGGTACAGTTCATCACACAGCTCAAACCTGTCAATCATCCTCTGAGATCCCACCTCCTGCAATACACATTGTGATGGGTCACAAGTTAGTCGACAGTTTAGGTCTTGTGTGATTTGACTAACAAAAATCAGGTTACAATTCAGCTTTGGAACATATAGGACAGGGAACACAACCTGATTAGGGGTCAGGTAGGCTGTCCCAATTCCTTCGACTGGAGCAATAGTTCCATCAGCAATACGAACTCCTGCTTTCCCTACATGAGCCTGGATATCGTGGAGTAGCTGTCTGGAACCAGTCATGTGTTCAGTAGCACCAGAATCCAATATCCAGTGTTGTTTGAACTGATTTAGAGTAAGGAAAGCAGCGGATTTAATACCTTGGCTAGCAAACAGGCTGTGGTGAGTTTCAGAGGGACCTGCAGATGCCTTCTTAGCAGTGTATTGAGCCATCATATGCTGGAGGATCTCAAGTTGTTCTCTGGTGATCTGACCAATCTGTTATGCTTGCTCAATGGCAGCAGCCTGTGCATGAGCCTCCCTTTCTGCCCTAGGTTTCCAATCGGCAGGCTTCCCATGTAGCTTCCAGCACGTCTCCTTCGTGTGTCTCATCTTGTTGCAGTGAGTACACCGAGGACGTAACTTTCCAGACTTGGTGTAAGCATTTCCTTGGTTTTCAGTGTAATGAGTGGCAAGGGCAGATCCTTCCACGGGAGTGCTCTTGGAGTCAGGGATCATGAGCTTTCTTCTGCTCTCTTCCCATTTGATTTCAGCAAACGCCTCCCGGACTGAAGGAAGAGGGAGACGGCCCATAATCCTACCCTTGACCTCATCTAGGGCTTTAGACCAAGGAGGAAGCGGATGGTCCGTTTTGTCTGGAGAATCTGCCGATAGAGCTCTGCATCGTCTGTACACTTCCACAGATGGACATCGTACAGGTCCTGCTGCAGCCAGCATTTGCTCAGTTCGTCATAGTACTGAGTGACTGATTTGTCCCCTTGCTTGAGATCATGGAGGCGCATCTCCACTTCAAAGGCTTCAGCTTTGTTGGCCTGATTGGAGTATGTGTGTCTAGCTCCTTCCCAGATCTCATGAGCAGTTTGATGGAGAAGGAACTTTTCACCAATGGACGTGGTCATTGAGCTCAGGAGCCATGACTGCACCATATTGTCCTCAATGTCCCAGTTGGCGAATTCCGGATCATCTTCTGCTGGCTGCTTTGTCTTTCCAGTCAGGTATCCTCTCTTCCCTTTCCCTGAGATGAAATTTAGAACGGATGACGACCACTGTAGGTAGTTGTCTCCATTTAGTCAGTGATTTGTGATGCAGCCTAGGACGGATTCTGACAGGGCTGCTGGAGTTGTGCGCTTCAGCGACGGATCTTCTGAAGTCACGGATGGTGACTGCGGCGGGGAACTGCCGGTTCGAGGGTTTTCAGTGTTGGTGTTGGCCATGTCGTGAGGACGAGAGATAGAGACAGAGATAGGAGTCTAGAATAAGGAAGAACGGGGTTTAGATCTAGTGGATGCACCCTCACTCTGATACCATGTAGAAATCCAGAATAAGAATGATTCTGGTATGATTGTTATTTCTGTGTTTCAAGGTTTACATATATACAAAGACTGCACCATTAGGGTGCAGAATCACCAAAGGATAATCCCTACAAATCAGGGATTACTCGACCTACCACTTACTACGAATATACTACATAAAATCAGACTAGATATATGAACTAGGACAGCTAGCTTACTCTAATCTCTACGCCTAATCATATCCTAATTATTGCTGTAATTCAACACGAAGCTTTGGAAGTACCGACATCGCCATAACATGGCCTTGAACATCATCAAGATCTTTGTTGAGACCAAGGAGAAATCGAAAGGTTCTTGTCTGATTCACTAATTCCCGATAGATGGTTGCATCTGCTGTGCACGTCCACTTGGGTGTTCGGTACAAGTCCATCTGAAGCCAAAGATGCGACAGGGTGTTATGGTATACTGCAACCGCTATATCACCCTATTTGAGGCTGTAAAGCTGCGTCTCAATCTCCATGGTTTATGTCGTGTTATCGGTGTTGGAGTAAGCATCATCAACGTTGTCCCATACATCCTTTACTGTTTTATGAAGCAGGTAAAGCTCGCCTATGGATTACTCCATGGTGTTGATCAGCCATGAGTTCACAAGGTTGTCATTGATCTTCCACGTCTTGTACGTTGCTTCAGTAGCGGCTGGTGCAAGTAAGTCGCCATTGATATACCCCCCTTGTCTCAATGAGCAAGGTGAATCAGAAGGAATTGGAACCACTGGAGATAGTTATTATCATTCAGCTTGTGGACTGTGATGAAAGAGCGTATTCATTCGCCTGAGTTGAAGTTGGAGGCGGCAGAGGGTTGCTGCCGACTTCATTGTTGTTGCTGCTGCTGTCGTTGTCTGGGGCGATAACTTCTCCAACGTTTCCGAACTTGATGTCAACCATGATAAAGTGTTTGAAGAAGAGATTTTTAGAATAGAGAGAGTTAAACGGCAACGCCAAATTTGTCTAGGTTTTTGCAAATCGGGCTCTGATACTATGCTAATTTGTGAGGTAATTCCTCTTGTTATTGATTTTGAATGATAACTAAAGTTGTACAATTAGAATTAAAATTCAAGTTCTTGTAGGAAAAGACTACTATTCTTATTAAAATAATACTGACTTCCTTCCTATGCAAGAAAAGAAAAATAAAATAATTCTAAATAGGTTGCCGTATCTCAACACTACTTCCTATTATGCATAACCAAATGGTGAGTGACAATTGAAGGAGACAACGGAAACGTACAGGTTGGAATATCAATGGAGTCGGTCATACAGTAGATTATGGTGCCAGTGAATACTGACGAAACTGACACCATTGTAGAATTTAGGCAATTGGTAAGTAGTAAAACTAGCTCTACAAACGGCTTGAAGAAATGCCAACCCAATTGAAGAATAGGAAATGAGAAGGTGTTAGCGAACAAACCATAACAGGACTTTTGGTCATTGCCCAAACTTCCACTGGAGCATCACGAAATAAAATAAGGAGGTACCTGAAAACAACAGAATCAATTTGGGATGGCGATATAAAAGAATGTTATTATTTTACTCATGAGAGGGAAGGGATATGCATTGACCTATTTGTTGGAACTTTCTAGTTACCTTCCAGATGAAGAAGACCTTAAGGCTCTAATCGGTGCACGCTCTGGCTTGTGTAGAAGACGAAATGGTCTGTTAAGACCACTTCTAACACAAGTCACAACAAGCTTATTGGCATAACCTCCAGTTTTATCATTAGTCTGGCTTCAACATGTGGAGGAAGCGTTGGAATGACAGGGTAAAGCAAAATAAGCAAGATTTACTACACTGGAATTAAGAAATGACAACAATCACATATCTCGACCTGATTATAAGAAAACGAAACCAATCTAGAGTTCCCAAGCCATCGCAGACCACGGACTGAGCTTGTATGAACAGAAAAACTTGCTGCTACAGCATTGGCAGAGACATCAACAATGTCAATCATTCCAGTCTGAGTTCCTAAAGCAACAAGCGGAACAGCTACAGCAGGATAATTGCCACCACCTGCAGGTCATATAATTTCATTACAGAATTTTCCATTGGTTTAGGTACATCTCATTGAACAATTAGCCTCAAACTCGAAATGATGCTATTTAAAAATGTGGCCATAGGAAAATAAAAACCAAGCAAGCAAGAAGATGAGACTGACGAGCTAAAGTAGCTGTTAGAGAAGGAGATGGCACCGCGAGCATAGTTAAAGCTGAAGAAAGAAGCTGCAGCTGTCCAACCAAGCATATCTGCACCAGTGATTTATCACATTAATGCGCATGAATGATCCAGAAAGAAAAAATGGTTTTGGTACTGCCTACATTGGGTAACCACAAACAAGAGAACTTTATTTAGCATATGAACTTGCACACTCTTATCAAATACGTCAAGGGACTGGACCATAATCTTAAAATTGTAAATGCGTTATATTAACTGGTCCTTTCAATTTTGTACCACCAAACAAAAAAAAATTGATCTAAAACCATTGCGTAACATTCAGTTTTCTCTTGATCCTAACACTAGATCAATGAAGTTAGAACTAAAGAACGTCGGGTAACCAAGGAATCCAAATTATTCAAAGTATTTGATCTATTCTTTTAATTTTATCCCTTACAATTTAATAAAATCTCACATCACCAGCCCTTGTTCAGTGTTGGTAGATGGGATTTTAGGAATTTCAAAAGTTACATTATCCTTCAAACCAAACATTGTATGTTAAACATACTTAAATGACAAGCATTTTACTTATTTGTTGCAAGAAACCTAAAAAACTGTTCTCCGATGCCTAAACAAGGCTGTCATCAATCCTATAAATTCGAAGTTCCGAAAGAAATGGAATAGCAAGTAAATCCCCTACCTTGACTGTTGCATGATCTTCACAGGAGACGGATGACAACCGACCTTTACTGACATTCGCATTTTCCTGTTGCTTGTTTCTTTCCAGATTTTTACCATCAGTAGACACTAAAAAGTTGGCATCATCTACAGCATATGGGATAACATCGACTTCCATTTCTACTATCTCTTCAGCAGTTAAAAGCCAATTAAATAGTTTGCCATCATCAGAAATTGATATCATGTGTGTCTTAGATAGAAGAAGGGACTCATCATAGAAATCAAAATGATTGTTAAAATCCTGGGACGAGGGAGTATTAGGTGCATCCCGATACAATTTGACGACATTCTGGAGAGTGGACTCTGATGGAGAGATGGCTATAGCAAGTAATGCAGGAGAAGGAACAGAACTTCCAATTGAGGGCATTAACTCTTCCATCACACACAGTATGTGGACCTGCTCTCCTCTATTCAAACAAAAGAACAACATAGTGAGAAATTAGAACTCAAGAGACAGATGACAACCGACCTTTACTGCCATTTACATTCTCCTGAAAGCTCAATGACCATAGGAAAAAGTGGAGGCAGTGGCAAATCTGACAATGCTTGAAGAAATGGAGTAACCAGCTGCTGCTTTATGTTCAAAGAGCCAGAACAATAAAAAGGCAAACAACTTCGATTCCAAGGTAGAACATAAAAATATAACTACATTCAAAGTTCAATACAACATCTCTGTTAACACTATAAGAAAATAAACAGCAGCCATATAGCCGACTGTAATTCCTTCAGGAATCAAGTTTTTGAATATCAGGAGAGGCGATTCAAATGACTGCCTACTGTTAGTTAGTACTCCTCATGTCATGGCATCTCATGCAAGCAAATCTTGCTCTATTTGCTATCACGATAAGTCTTCTATCTTAATTGAGACTATATGATGGGTAAAGAATAGATTATCTTCCTTAATTAAGAAACAAGTGCCAACTTTCCAGACTGGTATATAGAGAGAGAGCAATAATTCAACTTACTCTTTTCGTCTCCAAACGCTGAGCTTCCCATCCAAATGCGCACAATACAAGAAGTCGCTATTCGGATCCGTCAACACATTCAGAAACTTAGGGCATCCTCTAGGCAGTAAAGAATTGAAAAGAGTAGTCTCATACTGCAAATCGAACACAACCAGCTCCCTAGGGAACGTTACGAGCAGAATGTGATTGCACTGCGGCGAAAAGGTCATCTTCACGGAGTATCGAGGAAAGGCGGCCGAAGCAGGCGCGGAGGATGAAGATCCTCCCACGGGATCTCTCTCGAGCTTCAGAAACTCGGTACAGTCAGTAGGAATTCGAAGTTCCTTCACCACAACCTCATCGTCTGCCTCTCCCAGCAATTTGATAGACAACAGAAATCCTTTGAGACCGATCGCGCAAAAATGTCGAGGATCAAAAGGATCACGACGCATACAAGAAAGGAACTCAGGAGTGGCGTCATACTTGAAGAAACAATGACCCGAACTGATGTTGTATAAGGAGAGAGTAGAAGGACCTGAGATGGCCGCGAGAACATACAAGTCAGGCCGACAAAGGAACCAGCAGAGGTCCTGGATACCACATTTGGAGCTCAAATCCGAATCGAGCCAGAGGAGCACTGATCTGAGGCGGAAATCGACTAGACCAACCCGGCCGTGGCGGTCTCCGGCAGCGAGGATCAAGTGAGATGAAGAAGGCTCGGTGACAAGGAGATCGCGGCGGAGAGGGAGGGGAGTCCACCGTACAGAGGTGACAAAGGGGGAGAGAGCGACGGAGGCAGACGAAGAGGACGAAGGAGATAGTGGAGCGGGGAGAGGGATGGTTGAGATGTGCTGGAGAGAGCAGGAGTCGATGACGGAGATTGAGGATCCGGTAGGAAAAGCGAGGAGGCCGGAAGGGGAAATGTCGACGGAGCCGAAGTTGTTACGTGAAGGAGGGCCCGGGAGCATGCATTCCCACGGGGAGGAGGAGGAGTCCGCCGCGGGAAGCGGTGGCGACCCGGCGAGAGACATTCGTTCAGTGTCAGGATTTTAGATTAAAATATAGGAGGAAAAAGAATGTCTGTGTCGGACATTGACACTCACTCCCTCTACAACTGCAACAACAACTACCTGTAAATTTTGTAGTAACGAAAACAATAGACATAAACAGAGGAAAAGAAAGAGGAGAGGTTTACAACTAACAGTTATAATTAGGGGTCCGTTTTTGTTCAGGATTTTCTGGGTTAAAATCAATCATTTTGATACCGTATCATACTGATCGGTTGAATGGTGCATCGGTCAACAGGCTCCAGCATGCTGAAACTTGTAATTTGCTCAATTTTTTTCGGTTAAATGGTTGAACCAGGGACTGCATCACACCAGCCAACTTCAATCAAACCGTCATGGACCCAAAAATCTACAACAAACAAAATGAATGAATGAACGAGAGATAAGAAGATTTCAAAATTTTGAACTTGTACATTTCGCCCTTGCATACTGGATTTTGAACCTCCAATTACTGAATCATTGACTTCATCACTTACCGGTGGTAGTTGTTTGGTAGTGGTGGCTCTGGTAGCCAAATGAAGGAGTATCAATCATATCGCCGTTGGCTAGCATTTTCAAAGGCTCGATGGCTGCAATTGACGCCCTCCATTGTAAACAATGCCGAGCGGGCTGCGTTTTCTCACCCGAAGAGAGATTGACGGTTGCGATGGGATTTGAGTTTGGAGGTAGTTTTTCTTGGGGGAAAGCTCTCCGGAGTATGGATGGCATCTGGGTTAGCCCGCGATGGGTAACCATGGGCTCTACCTGAAATGTGGGCTTTTTGGCCCGGTTTTTGGCCCCGTGGATGGTTCGCGGGTAGCCCGAAATCCACATGAAACGGGTATCGGGTGGTGATGGTATTTGCGGAATCCGCCCCGCGGCCCACCCGTTGGTTAAACCGTTGCCAAAACGACCACGTTTAGCTTTGGTATATAAACCAAAAACGTAGTTGCTGCCGTACGCTTTCCTTCCTTCCCCTTCACTCTGAAACCCTAGCCGTTCCCCATTTTTTCTCTCAACTACATCGAGATTTTCTCTCGATGAATCACCTCTCTGACGAAAAATCGGACGATTTCCCATGAAATCTCCGACGATTTCGTGAATTCCTTCCTCTCTTTTCTTGTTTTCAACACATTCGACCTATCATATCCGATGATTTCGTCGATTACAACTCCCAGAAGGAATATTTTCCGATTAGGGTTCATATCTCCCCTGATTCTTCAATTACTATCACAGATAAGTCATAAGTTCATGCATGCACTTATTCTTTCCTTTTTCTTCGTATATTCTGAGTTTCTGACACCTTCTACTCTATATATAGGGTCCCTTTTCTGTGTTTGGAGCAGTATCCTAACATCGAGCAACATGCAGTCTCCTAGCATCGAGCAGTTCTAAGAAAAAACAGAGAGTAAGTTGATTAGGTTTTAGATGCGTTATTTTCATAGAGTCTGTAGGTTTTCTGCTGAAATAAGGGGTTAAATCTAATGTATTTGTGTTCATGTTCATGTGTATTGTGTAGGTTTTGGAGATGTCAATATGTGGCCATCATCATGGGGATCCGCGGGTAACCAGTAACCGCCCACAGACTGTGGTGGTAACGGTTTGAAACCCGCAGTGGGTAAACGGGCGGGGATGGGGAAACCCGCCGCGATCGGTGGGTGGGGAACGGATAGTCCTTACCCGGCCCCGATCCGCCCCGATGCCACCCCTACTCCGGAGATTACTTTTTTTGTCTTAAGGCATCTGAGAAAATACAAGAAGGTATAAAAATTATAGAATAAGGTATTTGAATGATGTTTTTGTCGAAATAACTCATTTGTTATATGAAATGAAAATTGTAGCATTTTTAAATTATGGTATTTGAAATAATTCGGATCGAGTTATTTAAAATATTTGGTGGTATTTGAAATAAGTCAATAACTCAAATTTAAGCCTTCAATTTAAAACTCATAATTCATTTTTTTCTATAAACCAAACAAGATAATTTTTACACCTCAAATGTTTTCCACCTCAAGAATACCACGTTTCTAAACATTCATAATTTTGCTTTCAAATATCTTATTTGTAAAATAACTCATCCAAACGACCTGATAATAGCGTAAATCGAGCAATCGTTCGTTGAAAACTGGATAAGTAAGAGCCTCTCATGCCACAATATGAACGGCGCAATTATTCTGACTACGAACATGCTTGACGAAGGTAAGAGAAGCTGCTGCAAGTAATCTTTGAGGATCATGAAGAAGCAATCCCACCCGGATGACTTGTGGGGAACATGGTGGAGAGAGTATAATTTTAAGGATATAATTAAATATCATAATTAACTTCTAAATGTTATGTAAATATTGATTATATATGGATGACCATTAAGCACATTAGATGCATACAATAGATGCACATATGGGTGTTACTTGTAACCCCTCCACCCATAGTTAACTTTCTCTTTGAGTACACATTATCCCATATTCATGTATATTGAATGTAGGAAAAACTCTATTTTACAATTATATGTCCTTTTTCTCGAGCCATTAAATCTTAGAACCACACTTTAACGATAAATATTAGTGTTCTTATATGAGAATAATTTTTTATGCTCTCACAACCGTTCGTCCATAAACTTAGAATTAACAAGCTGACACTCTAGTATTTGAAGTCTCTAGTCAATCTCAATATATTTTGTAAATCTAAATTTATTTTTATACTCTCTTTACTAGGGGTAATATGATTTTATTACTAACTTATCTAGCCCTATATTTTATTATTAATTTATATATTTATTTTATGTTACATATAGTTAAACTACTATAGAGTTGTGATTCAACTATCAAATCGCCTAACACTAAATGTTTTGATATGGTTGCTCACAAAGTTACGAAAATATTGGTTAAATGATTTGAAGAAAATATAGACATTCAACATTTATATTAAAAGGTATTTAGGTATTTTACTTAAATGATCCTTAATGAATTATATTATTATATGTTAGACAAAGTATTATAAAGAAACATGTAAATGATTAAATAAAAATTGTGAAAAGATTGTTCGGGTAGAAATGAATTGAAATTGATGGATGAGTAAATTATTAAAGTGGTTGATACTACCTCTTAGATCATATTAGTACTGGCTAAACAACTTTTATATCACAAGAAAATAGTTTTTTGTAAGGGTTTAAAAGTCAGCTAACACCGATTAATACCCCTTTCAATCGATTTAACAGTGCTTTGAGTTTTGCTGTTAAACCAAACAATGGTAAGTGGTTTAATAGTGGTTTTTAGTGTTCCATCGTTAAAACCAGTTTAACAATGATTTTCAACCCTTGTTAATTGGGGATCAGTTTAACAGTGATTTCAAACTCCGGTTAAATTGGATTGTAATTTTGAGTGGTTGTTCTTGTTTTTGCTAGAAGAAACTCACCGGTAGACGGTGTTGGTCTTCTCTATCCACCTTAGTCACTCGCAACCCCGTCACCAGACTGATGTGAGTGCTAAGAGGATGGATGTGCAAACTCCTGCATGAAGCGGTTGACATCTTGTGCTAACTCGGGGGACATCCAGATTGGTTTCCACAAGTCGGTTAAGGAGTGTTATTACCCGTTAAGAGAATCACAACAATTTTTCCACCGACACACTTTCAGAGCACGTAGAGATCGATGTGGACCTCTGTGAGCTAGATCTACCAAAGGCCTACAAAACAAGAACAAATTCAAATTTTAAGTTTATAGAAATTTTGGCATGACTCGTCTGTAACTACAACTACCACATTCCATTCAATCTGTAAAATTAACAAACTCTAACACATTTCTGCACTATCTAGCAAGAACAAGGACAAAAATTCAAAATTACTATCCAGTTTAACAGGGGTTAAAAATCGTTGTTAAATTGGTCCATGTTTAACATGGGTTAAAATCGTTGTTAAACTGGGCACCATTTAACATAGGTTATAAAGTGCTGTTAAACAAGTTTTAACTGTAGAATAGAAAAAAGTGTTGTTAAACCGCTTACCATTTCTTTGTTTAATAGTGGAACTCAAAGCATTGTTAAACCGATTGACAAGGGGTTTTAACCCTATTAATTGACTTTTAAACCCCTGCCGAAAACTATTTTTCTTGTAGTGTTCCCCATACTTGCCCCATTACCTATTCAATACGAGTATTACCCTCCTTAATCAAATCATTTTTTTTGTCAAAGATAGACTTGGCGAATATGCCATACAAGAGATAGGAAATGAAAGAAAGACTATATTATCGGTGTCCATATGTAGAATGTGTTGGATTCATACTCAAAACCTTTTAAGTTGCCAACACACAATTAAACCACTACGCTACTCTACAAGGCCATCTGTTTAATCAAAACAAATGAGGTCGAATATCTCTAACAATTATATATACATTTTCAAAGAATAATTTAGTAACTTCACAAAACTTTAGTTTCCCTAATTTTCTTATTTAATTTTCCCTAACTTTCTTATTTAATTAATATCTTTTATATATAAACTCGAATTTGAATAATTTTTATGCTGACATTGTAGGCTTGGTAATTTTTTGACAATTTTTTTTTAATGTCAAACAGATTGGTTGACTGCCTCAAAATTAGAGGTCATATGTAAGGTAGTTATTAGTCACTTAGAGGTATGTATCTTCACTCGAGAAGCAAAGTTGAAAGAATAAAAAAAATTATTTCAATATAATGTTTCATTAAATGCTTTCTTTTCCAAATTTATCATTGAAGTATTTAAATGTATATTGGGCTTTTCAAGTGAATGATACATATGCATATCTATTGTTACTTTTGAATATATAGTTCGGTTAGAATGTTTTATATTCCATATATTTCTATATCAAATGTTTAAAGTTACATCGGGCTTTAAAGTAAATAATATATTGATGCATGCATATCTATGTTCCTTTTAAATATAAAATTTTGTTATGATGTTTAATTTTCTGGATTTATTAAGTGAAATATTTTTAAAAATATTGGGCTTTTAAAATAATTAAATAATATATATTGATCCATAATTTATTATAAATTTTATTCATGGCACGAATTAATAAATCTATATATATATTATATATATATATATATATATATANTCATGGATTGATATATATTTTTAACATTTATTCACGTTTATACATGTTGAAAGAGTTAAGAATTAATGATTTTGTATATCTTGACATCATATGAATAATAATAATTTGTGCATCATATACAATAAAAACATGATGTTATATTAGACACAAAATTTCACTATTGTACTTGATTTATTTAGATTATCAGTAGTGAAGTAAGAGAAAAAACTTCAAATCATTCGACGGGTTAAAAACTATTAATTGATTTATTTAGTTTGTAAATAGTAAATTAAGAAAAAAGAAATTGTAAATCGACCAATGGACCAAATAATATCTAGTTTGTACCATAATTATTTTTATTTAATTTTGGTATCCGCACATAAAAGAATTATTAATGCTAAAAATTCGTCAAACAAATAAATTATGTATCTGCATATACTTTGCCTTTCAAGTCTCAACTAACTCCAAAACTACCATCGATTGTGAAGAAGGTTGCCAGGAGCGGATGCTTGAATGGTACAAGGGTGTGTAGGGGAGCTGAGGGTTACTCACCGCCTATTCGCAGACGATAATTTCTTTTTTGCTCGTGCTACGATCAGAGATGCACGGGTTCTAAGGAAGATATTTTATAGGTATGCAGAAGCGTCAGGACAATTGATCAATTATCAAACTCAGGAATAATGTTTAGCAAAACTACGCATACCATGGTGGGGGAAGGTATCGAGGCTATTCTGGGCATCTCTAGTCCCATCGATATGGGTAGATATCTAGGTCTACCCCCCTGTGTTGGTTGAAACAAAAAGAGTATCTTTAAACATTTGAAGGAGAAGATTTGGAGTTGAATTCAAATATAGAGAGGTAGAACCATGTCGCAAGCAGGTAGGGAAGTTTTGATCAAGGCCGTTGCGCAAGAAATTCCAACATATTTCATGAACACGTTCCTTCTTACGGGAGGAATGATTCAGGAAATCGAGCGATTGATGAACAATTTTTGGTGGGACGCGAAAGGGAATGGTGGAGGAGGTATCTAGTGGGTGCGGTGGGAGAAATTGAGTATGAAGAAGGACGTCGGAGGTATGGGATTTCGGGATCTTCTTAGTTTCAATATCGTCATGTTAGGGAAGCAAGGATGGAAATTGCGTACTGATATGAATGCTTTGGTTACTCGTGTTTACAAAACTAAATACTATCCCTAAGGGGATTTTCTTTCAGCAGCGGCGGGCGGTAGCCCAAGCTACATCCGGAGAAACATGAGGTCAACCCAAAATATGATACGAAGAGGGCTGAGATGGAGACTGGGCGATGGTACTTCGGTTAAGGCGTCTTCTGATCCGTGGTTAAGGGATGAAACAAGCTGTTGGGTGGAAACGCCTACTCCGCAAGACTTGGTGGAGTTGAAGGTTAGTGATTTACTAATTCTAGGTAATGCGGAGTGGGGCGAGGAGTTGTTAGAAGAGCTCTTTGATGCGAGAGATGTGGCGAGTATCAAGAGGATGAGTGCTCCGATGGGAAGGGAGCGGGACCGTCGGGTGTGGAATTGTAGTCGGAATTGGAATTATACGGTGCGCTCGGCGTTTCGTTTGTGCATGGACGTAATGGTCGATGATTCGCATTTGCAGAAGCCGGGGGATTGGAACGCAATTTGGAGACTTGATGTGCCGAATAAAATGAAGCATTTTTGTGGAGAATTGCTCGTCATTTGCTTCCAACGCGAACAGAGCTTACCCGGCGTCATGTGTCGATTTCGGGAGAATGTGGGATGTGTGCGCTAGCGGAGGAAACGTCTTGGCATATCTTTATAACCTGTTCGATTGCAAGGCAGTGCTGGGAGTTGGTGAAATTGCGAAATCAAGTGGAGGAGATTGCAGGAAAAGTGGTGTCGATTGAAGATTGGCTTTTTGAGATGCTTAAGGTCACTCCGCGTGACCAGTTTAGAGAGGTGGTGGTGGTTTTATGGGGCCTGTGGGTGGAACGGAACGGGAGGTTTGGAATCAGGAATTGAGGGCGGAGGAGATGGTGATTCGATCTGGTCGGTAGAAAATCGATGAGTGGTGGAAAGTGAAGGAGGTCGCACCGATGACTCAACGATCGGCGGAGGGATGTGGAAAATGGCATCGGCCGCTGGGGGGTGTCGTAAAGATTAACACAGGTGCAGTTGTTTTTGCCAGCAATCTAAAGTTCGGTGTGGGGTTGGCGCTTAGAGGCCGTGCAGGTCAGTTGATGGGATACAGACAACTCATGTTTGCTGGTCTACCGGAGGTCATGGAGGGAGAAGTGAGAGCGGTGCTGGAAGGGATGAAGTGGTCGGAAGAATTGGGGTACCTGCAGGTCATAACTGAGACGGATTGCCAAGTCGTTCAGAAGGAAATTATGGGTGATGCGGTCGACATCACCGAGTTTGGGGTCCTTATCGAGGAGTGCAGAGTAAGAGTTGCTTCTAAATTGGGTATGTCGGTTTTGTTTGTTAGGAAAAATAGAAATGGTGTTGCTCATACATTAGCTAAGTGATCCATTACCTCGACTATAACTGTTATAGGTGAAGTCCTTTCAGAGTGATTATCGGCCGATTTGGCTAATACTTATTTCATGAATTATCATTAATGGAAGTTTCCTGTAAAAAAAAACTTCAGTTTTCTGCAGTTTTGTTGACGACAAGTCTTACCGTGCGTAAAACTTCAGTTTTCTTCCCAGGGGATGGCTGCGTTGTATACGATCCAAACGGGGAAGTGATTTTCCGGTTCGATTCATACAGCCCAGAGACCAAAGATGAGCTGGTTCTCATGGACGCTTCCGGAAAATGCCTTCTCACCCTCCTTCGCAAGGTACCCAAACGTTTCTTTTGTTTTTTTTTATCCCCCTTCGTAGTGTGGTTCGGATTTACCAACTTTGCCCTTTTCACTTTATCAGAGGAAAATACTCAAATAGTTGCGCATAGTAGAAGTAAGATAAACACACTCTTTTGTTAAGTCTCCGTCCGAATCTTTGTTAAATATGCTGACGATTAACGTGACAAGCCAACTCAACTTTCCATACTATATTTTTCCACGCTATTAATTAAAAAAGTAAGATAATACTGTCAATAATTTAAAATCTTTCTTTATACATAATTACCTGTACGTGGCACTGATCTGGGAACGCCCCTAGAGTGTTATATCCATATATTTTAATAATAACTCACCAAGTCTTATCATCTCTCTATGTTGTTCCATGGGTAGTAAATCTTACAGTTCATGTTTATTTTTATAAATGGTGAGATAAATGATTTTGTATTTTTAAGAGGGTATTTTATTCTTAAATTTTAATAATTGTTAAAATGAAATAGATGGTGGGGTATGTTTTTTAGCAATAGCTACAATTGTACATATATTTTTTAAATTAATAATTTTTTTTAATTTAGAAAATTAATTAGTAATGTCATATAAATTAATTTAGTACATTTTTCAAAAGATTATTTATGAGTAGAAAATACATCATAGATAATATATTTATTATTGATGTATGAATATTGTTTACAAAACATAAATAATCAATTAAAATTATTAAAAAAATATAGCAATGGAGGTAATTAAAAATTATTTCATCAATTAATTACTAAATTTGCTTATTTGACAATATAAATATTATTAAAAATTTCTAAATAAACTTTACAATGAAAATGACTTGAGACAACAAACTTCTTACTTTTTTTACCTTTTCTAAAAAAGATTTTATATCTCAATATAAAATAAAATCATTTATTTTACTATTCATGCACAAATACCATTTATTCATCATTAAACTTGTTACTATCTTCCAATTTATAACGACTATTAGTCTATTATATTTTTCTAGTCTTTCTTTAAATAAAATTTTAAGCGCTTATAAGATGTATCTCGTAATTTACATGTGATGCAGAAGCCAAGTCTCCACAACAGGTGGGAAGGCTTCCTCGGCGAGAGAATCCAAAGCCCAACCCACGTCGGCATCGCGGAGGATCAAGGAGCCAGCCCTGGCGGCGGTGGGCCCATCTTCACGGTGTTCAAATCAAGCATAATCGGACAGTCGTCTTTGATCGTGGAGCTCTACGGCACTGATCCTCGAGGAGGCGAGGAGTACCTGATCGAGGGCTCTTACGTCGACAGATCATGCACAGTTTATTACACCCCTGTCCTCCAAAACTCCTCATCGTCCAAGGAAGCTGTTGCTGAGATCAAACGTAAAGTGGACCCCACCACACACGTGTTGCTTAGCCGTGACGTGTTCTTGCTGTGTCTGAAGCCTGGCTTTGACGGCGCCTTCGCCATGGGATTGGTCCTGATCCTTGACCAGCTGTTTGATGATCAAGTCGTTGACGGTGACGACGATGTTGATTGTTCTGAATCTGATCCTGAAGGTGCGCCGTAGAGAAAACATCTATATGGCCGTCGTTTTGTTTTCGGGGAAGATTTGATTTTTCCATCTGTTGTATTTTCCAATATATAATATTGGTTATAATGTACATACTCGGCCGGTATTTGTCGACAAGGTGTTAAGAGTATGAAATGGAAAGTTGTGTGATACTGTGGATGAGGTGTTGAGATGAACCAAAACGTTACGTGTTATTGTGGACGAGTTATTGGGATGAAATGGAAAGTATAAAGGGAGCATATTAGGGTGATATTATAAGGCGTGATATCAAGATGTTGTTACGATTGTAAGTCTCGTAATTCCATCTAAATAAGATCAATTATATATCTCAAAGGACAACTTTCGAACGTGGATTGATATCCAAGCTAACAAGCTAAGTTAGGTGGAATGATTTAAAAAAAAATTTATGTTTAATTGTGTTACTTTGTTTCTAATGATTGGATGTCTCGTTAAAGACTGTCTTATTGAGAAGAATAATCTTGTAGGGTTGGTTTATAAGTTTGACAATTTTAGTGGGTTGGTTTTAATTCAACTTGCCCGTCACTCTGAGCTTAATGTTACGTCCATTCGATTCATAAGTTGCGTTTCAGCTTCTACATGGGGACGGTGAGAGCATACATCATCGTTTTTCTGAAGTTGCTAGCTTCTATAAGATGTTGAATTGGGACCAGTGACATACCCATACATAGAATAAACTAAGAGGGTTACGAATTATCATACAAAATCAACTCTAAATGAATCAACAATTTAATACTTAAAATCCGTATAATAAACATATATACCATCTACAACGAACAACAACAAAATTTCATATTCTGAAAACAATATGACTGAATATTTTCTTGCCCAAACTAACATCAAATATCATTCAACAAATATCAAAATTATTCAGTAACTCATTACTCATGGTTGTAAATGTTATAATAACTATGTCAATAAAAATTGGGAATCAAATAGTAACACTAGATAGTTAAAAAAATTTCATTTAAATTTTTTGTTATTTTCCTTAAAATTATCAAGTAATTGCTAAAGACTGTTATCAAACCCACTCTCCACTAGCAATATTTTGAATCTGCTAATAATAAAAATTTGACGGTTACAACCAAGCATATATATTAGAAAGGCAACTGAATTATAGAAAACCTATCATGACAATATGGTATTTTGTTGTCACACAATGTCCCAATCCGTCTTTCCTTTTCATTTTTTTAAATTTAATGATTTTAATTTGTTGGATGTTTGAATCTTTTTACACTTTCTCTCCCTCTTAAAAGTAGGTCGGATTTTTAAGAGAAATCTCTTATTCAATTCTCATTTCCATTTTTATTAATTTATTTAATTATCTTAAAAAATTTCATTAGTAGCATAACTGCCTCGTCTCTTTCCAAAATTTCATGAGTTTTTTTTTTGGAAAAACTTTTCCTATTCAAATTCAACTTTTATTTTTTGTTATCAATTCATTTAATTAACTTAATTTTTTACTTAACGATTTAATTTTAACTTCCATTTATACTTATCAAATCATTTAATTAAATTAGTAATTAAATATTTCCTTAATTTCTTGTTCTTTAGACGTTGTAGGGTTTTGTTATTTCTATTCGCTGTCAATGTAGTTTTGGCACTCCTGAGAAGAATGATCAGATAAGTATTAGAGTACAAACAGAGGTACAAAATGGAATATCATATCACAATCTCAAGTACATAACTCCATACCACAGCATATTCACATGTACATAACTAGAAAAAAAATCAATTGAAAATCAATACTTCAATACACGAGGTATAAAATACAGTACCATATCACAATCCCGGGTACATAACCACATCACAATCATAGGTACCAAACTAAACAAAAATCAGTCATAAATTGATACCAAAAAACATTCACAAGTACTAATGTTATATCCCGATCTTAATGGCAAAATTTCATTTAAGAAATCTCTAAAGTACCCTCAAGAAAATCGAATAGAAATAACTTTCTATTAAATAATAATGGTAATATTAGTATTACTACTATGAGTGTTTTTAGAATTATTATTATTTCATGATTAGTTACAAGCTTGTTTAAATAATAATTATAATTGATTAGAAATTATAAGGATTAGTTAACTCTTAATTTTCTGATTGATTTAATGAGGTAGATGAACTGCTAGCATAGTACTTAAATTATCAGACGTATTCCAATTATCAAATTGGCTCTAGCCTAGTGGTTAACTATTCGAAATAGTATATTAGGGTCTGAGGTTCGACCCTTGCCTTTAGCAATTTAATTTTTAATTTTCCAGTTTACACTTCAATCAAAACGACATCGTGTAGGCGACTTAGCGCTGACTCAACGACCCGCCCAATCAGCAAGACACGCAACCAAAGATGGGTGACGTCAGCATCACCTTCCTTTCTCTCTTCTCCAGCTCGACGGATGTGCCGATTTTTCCGGCGAGCATCATATACATTCCCTTACAAGTATAGAGTCGTCTCGTTGGTAGAAGACGATAAACTCGATGTTGCAATTTCTGAATTTGGGAAAGTGATTGGCTTTAAAGTGTCGACTGATTGCATCGACCTACTGGCTTGGGTTTTGATTGGTTTGCGTGATTACGAAGGTGTTGTGAAGGATATCAGGGCGTTCTTGGCGATAGAATTTGTTAGATAGGATTGTGCGATGTCAATGAACTGTGTTTTTCTGTATCAATTGATATACAGGAATTAAAGAGAGTGACTAGTTTACAAATTGAGAAAATATATGAGATCAAAAATAAAATGTGAATAGAAATTTAATATTTGAATAATTGTGAACTGTCAAGATCGCAAACTGAAAATGGATGTTGGTGATGGATTTACGTTACCAAAAAAAACTGGGCATACTGAAAGTTTCGGTATACCAGGTATACTGAAGAATTCACCTCTAGTTCTTCTAAGATAATTAATTAGATAATAAGATCGATTACTAACATGATGGAGATTAGAAATAATCGGTAGAGAGTAATCATGTGTAAGTGAATCCATTTGTCACACTTCACAACCGACTGGGAAGTGGTTTTTTCCCCATGTCGCTGAATCGTCGTCCCAGACTCCTTCAGCTAAGATTGGATTAAGTTTAATCTTTAAATTATCGTCTTTAATTTCTTAAAGACAATCATCTTTCTAGACCGAACTCTGAATGCTATGTCAAGTTGGGTTGGTTTAAAAGGATAAATTTTTATCGTTGTTGTAGTTAGGTTAAATATGTTATTGGATGCATTAAATTCTATGTCATGATTATATGATTCAATAATTATATTATGTTTATGATATTACTTTTACGTTGCAAAGTGATGTGCCTCTAAGAATAGCCTTACTAAGTAGACGAATGATGATTAAATAGATTAGTGATAAGATGATGAATAACACGTACATCATTAGTTAGGCCCTGCCATGCCTAGTTGTTGGCTTAGACTTCTATGGTTCGAGTCCCTATGTTTGATGACTGGTTGGATACGTGCTCCGCAGTCTATCGTGGGTTCGAGTCCTCATATTTATCCTGGGTTTGAGTCGCCGTATTTATCCTGGGTTTGAGTCCCAGTGTTATTATTTATCATGAGTTCGAGTCCCCGAGTTATTATTAATGTGGGTTCGAGTCCCAGTGTTGTTGGATTCAAGTCCCATTGATTTTTAAGTCCGACCATAGGCGGTTGGATAGCTAGATGAGTTAGGTAACCCCTAGATGGATGATGGAATCTTAGATTGAAAACGATCGTGAAAGACCAATGAACCTTAGTAGAGGTTGTGTTTGGTTTTGATGAATATTCTAATTGTTATGACATACTTTGATGATGTGTTTTGTGATATTCCAATATTTTTTGGAATTGATGACGACTTGTTATGGAGTTAGGATTACATAAAGATGAATTCTTTATGTAATATGTATATTTTGAAATTGTTGATGATTGTTACCTTTATGGTGTCGTTTGATTTCATAATCTCTTATTTATGGATAAAACATGAAAGACTGATCTTGTACCACGTATTTGGGTGTTTTGATAGTTGATGCAGGAGCGGAGTGGAGCTAATTCAGAATGTGGCAATGTGGACTTGGTTTAAAGACGATTGTTATTTTTCAAGTATTTAAAAGAGACTTGATTTTATTGATTGCGATATTTACTGGTAGTCGTTATTAATTCAAGTTTTATTTATTTTCTTTCCTCTTATATATTTTTAAAGTTCTCTGGTCGGGACATTTTGATCAATCGATAAATTATAAGAATTTATGGTGTTACAATTGATCTGTGACAATTTCGGATTTAGAGATAAAAATCAGTACCTACAACTACAAATGATACAAATACAACAAAATCAGTATCACCAATCTCTTAATGGTACAGACAAGATAACAAATCATCAGATTACCTACAAACTTCATTAATCGTTCTTCGTTTTCTTCTTCACTTCTTCCAAATCATCAGATTGGCTTCTTTTCGTCTTCCAAATTAGCTTCTTCTTCTTCTTTTTCATCTTTTTATCGACTTTTTTTTCCTTTTACAAGATGGACTTTTTTTTCCTTCTTTCATATACATTTTTTTCCTTTTCAGATAGATTTTTCCTTCTTTTTTCAGATTTTGGAAAAAAAGAGAGAGCGAGTGAAGGAGAATTTTTTGGAGTTTTAAATTTTTAGTGGATTTGAAATTGAAAAAATTTTAAATAGTATTTTAGATGAAATAAATTGATATAATTATTGTTTGTCCTTTTTATTATGATATTGTCATGTGATAATATATATTTTTGTTGTTATAATAGGGTATTCGATCGAGCTATAGATTACTTAACATGCTTCTTATAAATAGTATTCATTTTGTTTTTATTATTGATTCTACTGTATATATCACAATATATTAAGCTAGTTGAAAATTTTCATTTTCATTCCGTTTGAATGTGAATGGAAAATAAGATTTAAGTCCCTAAGTTTAAAAAACCAAACAAAATTCATATTTTTTATAAGGGAATAGATTAATGGAAAAAGAAAAGTACCCGAAAAAATGTCCTTTATTAGTAATAATGTATGAGAAATCAATCTGTATATCAACACACTCACAATAAAACAGAGACAAAATCAAACATAAACCAAGAAACTAGACAAAAAGAATCTCACGCCTCGTAGTACAAGTGTCTCTAGCTAGCTATTGCATCTATACCAACAGAGCTACGAACACGGACAAAAACGCGGCGGCTGACACTCCGACCGACGTGGCAGAGCTGGAATCTCCCGGCGGCGACGGGGTAGTTGATCCGGACGGAGAACCAGAGGTGGTACCGGTGGGGCCCGTGACATTGATTGAGAGCTGTTGCCCGGCCGTGCAATGTCCGGTAACGGCACATATGTAGAAATGCTCGCCGGGAGTAGTGAGTGTAATTCTGGTTGGTGGGTTGCTGTCCAAAGAGATTGGGTTTGCCGTAGTGCACGCCGTGTAGCCGTCGCTGCTCACCTCTGCCACATTGTGTGCGCCAGCGGTGTAGTTGAATACTGCAAACATTTTGATCCAATACATTGTTAGAGAGTCCCAAAAGCTAATGAAACTACAAATTTGAACAATTAGTAAGAAATAATTGAAGGAAAAAGTATTGTCAAACAGTGTGACAAATTTATTTGTTTCAAAGTAATAAAATATTATAGAATAGTAAAATTTTCAATTTTATTAATGAAATCATAAAAATTTAGTATTTTATTATATTTTATTATGATGAGAGAAAAGAAATTATCACACTTTATTACATTGTACGACGAGACTTTCTCTTTAATTAAATGGTGAGGAAGGTGCATGATTTGCTTACCGAGGATGTCACCGACCATGAAGTCCTTGCCGGCGGCCCAGTCCCGGAAGATGGAACCGCTGGTTGGAATATTCCACCCAAAGGAGTCACCGACTGTGTAGGTCATAGGCGGCCTAGAAGACGGTGCCGGTGCAGACGACGGACCATCTCCGGCGACCGGGGTAGTGGAAGGAGTGGGAGCGGTGACTGTTGAAGAAGGGGCAGGAGCAGAAGAAGAAGCTGTAGGGGAAGGAGAAGAAGTAGAAGGTGCAGGGGAAAGAGCTCTGCGAGGAGGAGAAGCCGTTGGAGCAGGGGATGGCGAGGAGGAAGTTGAAGCTAGGACGTTAACAGTGAGCTTCTGACCGGCGTTGCAGTGGCCGGGGACGGTACAGATGAAGTAATGCTCCCCGGAGGAGTTCAAGGTAACTCTAGCCGGACTTGTAGTGGAAGTCATCAAGGGAGTTGTTCCGGTGCAGGAGTCGTAGTCTGCTTTGCTAACTTTGGTCACGTCATGAGCTCCCGCAGCAAAATTGAACACTATATATCCATGCACCATCATCAAAATATCCAAATTCAGTATCCGATAAACATATATATATCTACTCCTCTAAGAAAAATATGAAATGTTGAAGAAAAAAAATATAAATGTTAGCATACGTACCAAGAATGTCGCCGAGGGCAAAAGAATTGTTGGCGGCCCAGTTGGAATAAGCAGAAGCGCCGCCCTGAGGGATGGCCCATCCCATGGTGTTTCCGACGGTGTAAGTAGTCTGAGCAGCGGAGAATTGGACAAGTGCAGCGATAACTATGGCTGCAGCTGCCAATCTGTTTGATCGAATCGCCACCATGGTTGGTTGCTGTGTTCTATTGAGAAATGGACGCCCCTGTTTTTTTAGCTCTGTTTCCTCTCTGTTCTGGTTTTTGTTATCAATAATCTTTTGTTAAGTGTTTGATTGAGAAGTGAATTGAATTTGAGGTTTGAGGGGAGAACCACGGATTTATACACAAAAGTTTTGGTGGATATGGGGCCGTTGGATGGAAGACAGGTGGAGGGACAGGATAAAGGATCAATTTTCTTAGGCCGCCGGGAAAAGTGACTTGTTCGTATTTCCGCGTTCACCAACCATCCACTGCTTTTGTTCAACTCTTTGGTTTTATGGGTCATCTTTTTTTTGTTTTTTATTATTGCTGCTTTTCAATTTTAAATATTTCTTCTAGATCTAATGGATGGCTGAATATTCTATAATTGTGTACGTAATCGTGAATAATTTGGCTCTATACTTTTTTTTTTGTATTTTAGTACGTAGGTTTGTATGTATAATAATTTATGATAGGAGATGAGAGCTCAGAAGAAAGGGATTATTAAAAATTAGGAGCCACGATCCGGGGATGATAGTACATGGTGCTCAGGCTTGGCAGTTCTAATTTGAATTTGATATTCATTTAAAATTTGCTTAATTTGGATGAGTAAAACTAGAATAATATGGGTAATTAATAGGCACGGGTAAATTCAGTATTAATTTAAAACGAATAATGGGCAAGGATGGATTTGATAATATTTGTCCAATAGGTATTCGCTACATATATTGTATTGTTTAATTACAGACATGTAAACAAAAATTCATTCAGAGTTTACTAAATGACTAAAACTCTTCCATTTTCTTTTTTTTATTCTCAGAAGAGCTCATTTAAAGTATTTTGATTATATGATTCATTATTTATATTGAATTTGTATTATTATTATTGCATACGATCCCTTTTTTGTCAATATAAATTATTATATTTCGTCCATTTTTACAATTTAAAAATAAAAAATGCTCTATTATACCTTTTTTTGACGGCGTATTCGTAGTTGCAAGTGCAGGTAGTCCGACATAATTCTAACAAATCTGTTTATAAAACGATCAAAAAAGTTTTGTCATATATTTTCGTCCATGTAAATGTCAATTTTATTAGATGGACTCATGATAAGATTTATTTGTGTATTATCTCTCCTATCAATGAAAAAAAGAGCAATGATGTGGGAAGGAAGAAGAGGTCAACTTAGAAGTTCCCCAAGTAAAAAGGAGGAGAACAGCACGTAATAATATAAAAGTAAAATTACGTTCGTCTGTTTTGCTTTGAACGCGGCATGTGAAAGTTCAAGTGTGAAACTGGGAATCCTTAGATTATTAGGAAAAAATAAAGACGAAGTCGACTGACGTTTTCTTATGAAGTCGGTCTTTGAATTTTGGTTACGTGATTAAGAGTTGTGCATTGTTCACCATTCTAATAATTTTATATGCACCAATGGATTATTGGGGAGAATTTGGCCACGCTCAACCCTTTTGACAAAGCGAGACTAAGAAAATATAGGTAGGCGACGACTTGGTAGTCAAAATATTATCATTTCAGACTTTGTTTGGTATGGTTGCATTTACCTTCCTAATTATGGAACCTACGTATTCCCGTGAGTTGATGACTTTTTTTTTGTGTTACCTTTAGACGAAATACAAGTACTTTTCCTTTTTCATTGTAATATATGTTATAGGCTAAATAAAATATGTTTTTTTATTGTTCATTTATGCCATTTGTTGGTCATGATCTTTTAACCCTAAATTTTAAACGTTCGTTAACATCACTCGTTAGACGTTGTCGTACAAAAGCCTGTACAGACAGCGTCTCTCTGTATTGAGTCAAAAATGGTTAGATTGTGTTATTTTAGTTGCAATCCATCTTTATAAGTTATTTTATAATCATGTTTAAAAAATTCTCATTTAGAGTATGTGGACTATTTTGGAGGATATTTTTTTCCCAATCGCCACTTGCATTTGGCAGCACTAATCACATTCTAATTGGATATAATAAAATTTTGCAGGTATGGGAACAAGTATGAATATAAGTATTCAAATGGATATTTTAATGATGATGAATTTTAAAAACAGGATGAAAATGAGTATATATGGCTTATCCCATTGCTATGTTTAGCGAGGCTTTGTCATATTCAACGATTTTTCAGTGATCGGTCGATGAGTTTTCGACCATAATAACCCTGCCGACTATATTTTTGGCAACCCTCTGATGAATTTTTGAGGCACCCCATAACCAATTAAGAAATTGATATCTAGACTAGATTTAAGTTAAAATCATTTCACAAATCTAACTGTATATATTTCAGTTGATAGTTAGCCATTTAACAAATCATTTAATTTAGCTTTTTACTTTTTAAACAGTTCTCCTAGCTTTGAAGGTTCTTTTTTTATACAAAAAATTTGTAAGATATTATTCATCTTATTAGGCATTACATCATCTAGTTTAAATTGTTTAAATAAAACAAAGGTAGATTATCCATTCAAATAACAGTATCATCCCAAAGAACAAAAGAATGCGCAAGGATATGCGCAGATTCATTTGCCTCTCTTTTGCAACGAGTCCAGGCACCATAATGAAATTCTCCCAACAGCCTCCGACATTACATCAGACAATACCAATCTCAGTCCTATCGAACAACCGTCTTTTAATGTTACACCCTCATCTTTTACGATTTATTAAATTACTAAATTGGCCTCAAAACAACGAAAACATAAAAACTTGATAAGGGAGTTACGGACTTTTAACAAATATTGATTATTTACTAAAATGCCCCCAGCCATGATACTTTTAAATAAAATAAAAAGAATAAATAACTTGATAAATTTTTTAATTAACTCTACTATAAGTAACTACATCATAAATAGTGAAAACAAGTCTCATTTAAACACTTAAAAACTTTCAAACTTCTTAAACCAAGTCCACACTGCCACACCCCCGAATCAGGTTCACCCTGCTCCTGCAACAACTTTCAAACACCTTGGTGGGTGGTTCGGGGTCAGTCTCACGTGTTCATATTATAAAATAATTCCAAGTAAACATTTGAATACAAGTCATTTAATTTCATATGAATCATTTCTACTTTCTAAATAAACACATCACACAAAGCAGACGTCTTTATGTAGTCAAATATGTAGGTAGGCTTAGTATAAAAAGTGATCATACAAATAATCGTCATCGAAAATTAAAACTCAAATCAATCGTGTTATGTGCATTATGAGATCGTGAGTATCATACTTCTTGTAACTTGTCATATCATAATTATCATGTTCGTGAGAGTCAAACATATGACTCTTATTCTTGTACTTTCTTGACCTCATCTAAGGAAACTTATTTCTTGTGGGGCGTCCCCCAACTCTACTAACTAGCCCTACCGCCCAAATAATGAAAATCGTGAATTTCCGGGAGAACATATCCTTCAGACAACATATCGTGAAAATCGTGGATGTCTGGGAGAACGTATCCATCAGACAACGTATCATGAAAATCGTGGATGTCTGGGAGAACGTATCCGCCAGACAACATATCATGCAGGCAATACTGGCCCGAATCATGTGGGCGATAGTCAAGGTAGTGAGTTCATGCTTTTAATCCACCTATTAAGCATCTAGCTAAGGTGGACTTGTTCCCTACTCACTCGTCATCCAACCTTGTCGTAATTCTAACCTTGATGATCTAACGTTATGGTTAGTTTCCTTGTCATCATTTAAAGGACACAACTTGTGTCATCAAGTAATAACATAAACGTATCATAAACACTTAATCATAACATGAATAACATGAACATGAAGTAAACACTTAATCATGGAGTCGTGACATAAAATTAAATACATCAAATAATAAAAAGCAACATAACTACAACAATGATAAGAATTTACCCCCTAAACCAACCCACCTTATTAAATTAAGTGGGGAGGGTCCAACACGAGGAAGCAATATGAAGGTTGAAACTTGATCGTCGTTATGAACCTATTGACGAGGAACTTCAATTAAATTAAATTCTAATAAGAAGTGAAACGGACTTGGGTGACAACTCGATGACTTGGAAAAAATCACTTCATAATCGGTTATGAAATGAGAGGAGATTATTCAATTTTATCTACTAACTCTTAGTAAAAAATTTCCAATTTCTTTTATATAAAATAAATCATATCAATTAACCATTAGCCAATTCTAATCAATAAAATCTTTATCAAACTAAAATTACAGTAAATCATATTAACATTTTATAATCATATCAATACTAGCAAATTAATTTTATACAAAATTAATTCTAGCCATTAATCCATTTATTAACTCATAATCCAATTAACTTCCCTAAAATAAATTCTAATGACTTAATTCGAATTAACTAAAATTTATCAAATTCTAATTATTTCTAATTAATAATTGTTTTCCACCTTATTCCAAAATCAAACTACCTAAACATCCATTTAAAATCCAATGTAATCATTTAACTGAAATGAGTATCATATACGAAATTACTTAATCCATAATTAATCAATTTATTACTAATTTACACTCATATTAATTATATCAAGAAAGTCTATAATTCATTAATTTATGTCTTACTAGATTAATCAAACTACAATTATTCGGACTGAACCCATCGGAATGTCTATTGGGTACATTCTGTCAAAAACAGAAAGTTACTGGCCGCGGCAGTAACAAGGGCTTCTTTATGACTGATTTGTCTACTCCTAAGAGTTCTACATTCGTAACATAAGTTTTAGAACTGCAAGTACTGAATGTACATTCAGGAAGTTTACTGATCTTAGCGCAATCACTAGAATTTCCAGGGCCTTCTCTGTAATATTTCCAAGTCATCTTCTTCCCATAATTTGGGAAGTAACGCAGAACTCCGGCGGAAGAGCCCGGATTACGGCAAAGCTCCTAAAATCAAAACTAATCAATGAAAAAGAAATCTAAACGGCTGGAAAGTTTCCTAACCTTGGGTCAAATCTTTCCGGGTGTTTTCAATCATTTGGGTCGTCCTTAAGGTTCCGAACAGGTGAATCGATGCAAGGTCGCCGGCGGAAACTCGGTTTCTATACCCAAGAAAAGCCGTCGTCGGATTGAAGAGTCGCCACAGCCGTTAATAGATTGCGATCCTGAGCGAGTCGATTCGCTTGTCGCCACAGGTCCACCGTCGTCGATTGGCTGGCCGACTCCATAACGACGCGTTGAGAGGGGAATCGACTCTTGGACCCTGGGGTTTCTTTAAGAACCGTTGAGTAGAGTTTGGGATGATCCTAAATTAATTCCCAAAGGGAGGAGAATGATTGATTATCGGAATTGACTGGATTTGATTAGAAGACATGACTCCGATATCGTCGGAGTTGATAGAACTGAAGAAGAAGGAAAGACACGTTGGTGATGGTGACCGGAAAAGGAAGGAGACAACGCTGACGTCATCAATAACGTCATCACATGCATTAACTTAACAAAAAATGAGGCCCGTAAGTGAGGGAGGATCGAAACCGCAATCCCTGATCCATTTGTTCAGATACTTATCCGCTAGGACAAATCTCAGTTGATGATTCTATTTCGTTGGTTGCATTTAAATATTATCTGCGCGACAGGTTCACCTTTCTGATTTCTCATCTACTATAAGTAACATGTAGTTCATGCACTAACTTAAACACGGATACTAATAATCATCACATAAATAATCATAATTATACTCATATTGTTATGAATATTTTATATAAATGTAGTTGAATGCTCATTGTGTAACTCCCATTGCATTGATCATGTATTATATTACTCTCTTAATTGTATTAATATTAGAATGTATAGGTTATGGTTTCATGAGCCTGTAAATAGGACTCTACATTGTATCATATCTACACATCAATAAGAAACTCTCTCCCTCTCCATATTTTTTCTTGTTCTTGTCTTTCTTTGAGTTTAGTTTTATAACACATATGAATATTAATAATAATGGTAATAATCTTGCTCATCATAATCAAATTTATAATCCTAATAAATATATATAAATCCTGTGACTTAATGATCAAAATAACAATACCTATAAGTTAATAACCAGTGACCTATTATAATTTCAAAGTCAATAAAACTTTTACTAGGGGTTATTTAGGCATTTTCGTTCATAATTTCTAACCTAAGATCGGGGGTGTAGCATTCAATCTTCTGAATCACTTGCATACAATCAGTTTCTAGCACCACATCCGTAAACCCCTGATCTTGCGCAATCAATAAACCAAACTCTGCAGCTAGTGCCTCCACCATCTTCGGAGACCACGTTCCTAAGATTTGCTTGGTAGCTGCAAGAATGAACTTACCAGCAGAGTCTTGGATAATCACACCAAAGCCAGCACCATCGTCACCCAAAAGACATGCATCATAATTAATCTTAACCAAACCATCACCAAGTCTTTTCTAAGTAATCCTCCTATTCGACACCCCAACTTCGCCACTCTATCATTGTAACCTCTATAGGATGCCAGGAAATAAACACTACATTAAACAATTTCAGATTCACAATTCCGAGTAACATTAAAGATATGAGTATTTCTCTCCTTCCATAAGAACCATAACAACACACACCGCCCTTCCAACTCACAATTAGACACTGCTGTACTCGCATTAGCAAACCAAATAAAACCATCCGAATTTGTTCAAAGCAGGCAGAGAGCTCCAAGATACTCAAATTCTCCTCGACCACTGGCAAGAACCGAAACGGTGAAGTTGAGTCTCAATCATCCCATAAAAGGGCACTCGTTACCTACCCTTTGGCTCCGTCTGCTCAACACTCAAGAGATCACCTGTACGGAGATTACCCCTCATAAATCGCCATATAAAGTGGCAGACTTTAGAAGGAACCTACAAATACTACAACTTCTTCTAGACCTCTAGTGGCCCCATTGGTTGAATATTCTTAGCATCCTTGAACTCATTCAACCATATACTATAGCCATCCTTTATTGAGTAATCACAGTACTTACTTTGATGCCAAATTAAATAGTCTGCTTCTCCACCAGTACGCAAGGGAAGCCGCAAAATAGCTTTAACCGTCACTGTTGGGAAGAAGCTTTCAACAATTGCAGTATTCCATTGTTCAGTATCGGAATCCACCAACTTGTAACACAGGCATCCGATAATATCGGGAAGAAAAAAGGGGCCAAAGGAATGAAAAACTCTGGCAATATCGGAGCCCATTTACCTCCCTAAATCTTAATGGAGCTACCATTTCCCACCCTCCATCGCAACCCTTTCCACAACAACTCTTGTGTCCCAATAATAATTCGCCATACAAAGCTCGGTCTATAGCCCACCTCTGCTTCAAGAACGATTGTATGCTTGTGTTATTTTGCTCTCAGCATATGTGCTATCAAAGAATCGGGTCGCTGGTGTAGATTCCATAACTATTTGGAAAGCATTGTCAAGATAAAATCGGAAAGGTCTCGAAACCCCATTCCCCTTCAGCTTTTGAAGTAACTGACTCTTCTCACTGGGTCTGGTGGATACATCGTTCCTCTCCCTCCACCCCCATAAAACAATTAGCAATGAGCGAGTGGATGTCATCAATAATTCCATCTGGAATTCTGAAAACTTGCATAGCATAAGTATGTTGTGCCCAAGCCTCCGACTTAATAATCACGTCCCTTGCCCCTACCGACATTGTTCTCTCCTTCCAACTCTTTGGTTTAGACTAAACCCTTTCCTTCAAGTAGACAAACAACTTCTTCTTAGACCGATCCACCTTAGTAGTAAGGCCTAGATACTTATCATGTTTCTCTACTTCCAGCGTTCCCAGAAATGTCCCAATCTGAAGACGTCCATGTGGTAGAATGTTCCTAGTATAGGAGATTTCAGACTTTTGGAGATTCCTTAACTGACCCAACTCCAACTGATACTGCCACATGATATCTTTAAGAGCGATGCTCTCTTTAATATTGGCTTTACTAAAGAAGATACTATCATTCGCAAAAAAGGGACGAGTCCCCACAAGAGCTCCACGTGCCACCTTTAACCCATGCAACCAATTCTCATTACCTGCTTTAGCAATTGCTACTGAAAGCCCCTCTGCACAAAGAAGAAACAAATATGAAGATAAAGGATCCCCTTGTCTCAAGCCTCTACCAAGAGAGAACAACTCAGATCTATGTCCACTAACTAATACCGAAAAGGAGACAGAATGAACACACATCATAACCAACTTCACCCACCGATCTATAAAACCCAACCTTTCCAACATCTTCTCAAGAAAACACCAATCAACTCTATCATAAGCTTTAGCCGTATCAATCTTAGCTGCCATACAACCAGTTTTTGATTTTGTTATGTTCTTCATCGAATGAAAACTCTCAAAAGTTGCCATAATATTATCTGCAATGAACCTCCCAGGAACAAAAGCACTATGTTCTGAAGAGATAACTTGGTCCAGAATAATAACTTTCAGAAGATTAGCAAGAACCTTAGCCACTAGCTTATACAGCACATTACAGAGACTAATTGGCCTAAATTCCTTCGGGGATTTTGACCTTTTTTACCTTAGGAATGAGAGCAATCAAGGGGGATTTCAGGTCAGCAGGCATATGCCCCCTCTAAACTTCATAACACCACTCTAATCACCTCCTCGCCAACAATATCCCAATATTGTCGATAGAAATAACAGACATACCATTCGCTTCTGGAGCTTTTCTAGCTCCCATCTGCTTCAAGGCATCAGTCACCACCTCCCTCATGAACGATCGTATAAGATGAGAGTTATCCTCCTAGAAAACCTGCAGTGAGAGCATCCAAAATCAGGGTTTCAGCCGAGAACTCACTCGTGGTAAAAAGGTTAGCAAAATAGCTATGAAGGCATGTCGAGACCTCGTCCTGTCCATTTAAAACATGTCCCTCCTCATCTTTCAAATTCTTTATCTTATTTTGCGCTGAGGCCTTTTGTTTACAATCTCCTTCTTTTAACCAGTCTGTCTTCACTCTCCGGTTCCAATAGAGTTCTTCGTTAAGACTACAATTCAGCCAACAGCGATGGAAGCTGCTGATGTCGGTGAAGAGCTAAGGCATACCGTGGTATCTGTTCCAAGGCTCGCAAAGCTCTATTGATTTTTGCTTTCTGTTTTGTGAATTGTGGAAAAGAAATCTTACTCCACTCATCGAAAGACCCACGACATCGGGAACACCAAAAAGAAATGCTACCATCCTCTGCATTCATCTATGCATCCTGCACGACCGCACGGCAATCATCATGCTTAGCCCAAAGTGGTTCAAATCGAAAAGACCATCCCCACTTTATTTCTTCCTCCTCCAAGCCAATAGTACCACATTGAATCGACCTATGGTCCGACCAAAAAAAGTTAAGATGAAGGACCTGAGCTGACCCAAACAGATCCGTCCATGTTTGGTTTGCCACAAACCGGTCCAATCATTCCTCAAAACCATCCTCCAATCCATTTGTTTGCCCCAAGTAAATGGATATCCCTTGAAACTGATATCTTGTAAGGCACAATTATTAAGACAAGAATTGAACTCTTTCCAATACATCTCTCTGCCGTGACACGCCCTCTGGACTTCTCAAGATTATAGGCCACTTGATTGAAGTGTCCACCACAAATCAACTGTCCTATCCATCCCCTTGGGAAGAGAGATTTTGAATGAAGTCCCAAGTCAAAGCCTTATCTCCCAACTCCACTCAACCATAAATACCACTAAATCTCCATCTTTGGCCCACTATATTATTAACCTTTACATTAATATGGTGAAGGGAATATGAAATTATCTCTATACTTACATCTTCAATCCACTAGACACTAAGGCCACTAGAGCGATTTCGAGAAGAAAAAGTAGATGGCCAACCGTGTCCAAACCTATACCCAACATCATTTTGTAACTTTAAAATTTCCTCCACCGTTTTTTTGTCTTTAATAAAACCCCACCAGAGGGGAAGTTTGTCGCATGAGCGACATAAGAAATTTAACTGTGCGTTTATTTCCCAACCCGTGACAGTTACAGCAGATAAGCCTCATCTAACACCCGAAGGGGATGGGTTCCCCGCATTATTATTAGTATCTCGTCTGGAAGATTTATTGCCTTTCTTTAAAATTTTCTACTTTTGTTTCAAGCTTCTATCCATAGTTTGGGTCGGAGCATTATTCCCGGGAGCTTAATAAGGAGCTGGAAGGCCGTTTCCTGTGTCAACTCTCTCAGAAATATGGTTGTTCACAACATTATCCACATTGGGATTTCTCTCTGGCGGTAAGTGAATTTGTCAAGGACTATCAGCTCGAGCTATCTGGGTCACCACATGGTCCTCATTAGTTGCAACATTAACATCCATGTCTGAATCTTCTGTACCAGACTCTTGAAGAACAAAGAAAGGGTTAGCGACCATAATTGGTTCCTGCCTATCATGCACGTGAAGCGTCCTAGTAGTCAGAGTTGACTTTAGGCCCTGCGTTGACTTTGGTTCCTGAGCTTTCACCAGGATATTTGTTGACTTTGGTTCCTGAGCTATCATGCACGTGAAGATTCCACCAATTGAAGTTATATCTAGGAATCGTCCAATCGCAATATGTTGCCTCCTTCTCCCCCACCACAGAGGATGTATTCGTTGAGGACGCGACCAGTATATGATCTACCATTGCAAGAGGTTTTCGACTCTTACATTTATCGTATGGAGCACCATACCTTCAACAAACTGTGCATAAGACTTTAAACACCTCATACCAAACAAAATAGCAAACACCTTCAAGTTTGTACTTAGAGAGAAGTAGTTTTGTCAAGTAAACCTCTCAAAACCCTAGCATACTTGGTACGTGCTCCTTCTTCAGTCGCACGATCATATCTCGTCGGTTTACCATATTTGCTAGCAATTTTCATCAATGAGGTCGGGTGCAAATTTCCACAGGCTGGTCTGGCAACTGCACCAACACCAAAGTTCTCGTAATTTTACTCTTCAGCGGGTTGAAACCCCTATGCCATCAGTGTACTGTGAGGTACGTCTCCCCAAGCATCCATAGTCCTCCCATAATAGCCATCTCATAGTCATCCTTCTCCCTAAATCGTACAAAAAAATCCCTTGTTAAGGTATGATATTTGAATACTTCCAACTTTTTCCCAAAAGAAATTCAGTCGTCGAGGCAGCGAAAGGTAGGAAGCCTGCATGCCAAGCCCCTTTACTACGAGAGCCGACCTCCACTCCCGTTGAAAGAATTATTTCTCAGCAGTGATAAAAAGGATATAAGGGCATAAAGGGTCGTCATCTTCATCCAACACATCATTCTCGTCCCTTATCTATTCTGCCACATCCTCCGAATCAGAATCAGCAACATACCACTCATCAGGTCGGTTAAATAGTTGATCATATCCATTCTTCGAAGTATTCAGGTTCATTTGTCCCATGGGGGCCTCATTGTTGGCATTAATAAGGCTAGTTGGGTACTCTTCATGGGTTAAATCTTCTATCTCCACATCCTCCATCACATAAGTTTGGTTCAAATTCATTGGTCGGACTTTTTGCTTCACAAGGTTTGCATCGATGTCCCTTTTCGAAGACGGGGATGAAAAAATCTGGGCCGATCGCCGGATCCCACTGACTTTATCAGGGGACTTATGGGACTGACCAAATGCTATTGGCGACGCCGGTGACACCACCATAAGGAAAAAATCTAAAATTGCAGGCCTTGAAAAATCGCCTAAAAAAGATCTCCAAAAAAGTCTAAGTGATGTAAGTTAGCTCTGAATATTCTTGGGAAAATAAGTTATTCAACATGATTACCAATTTTTCTATTCAGCGGATAGAATAATCTATCCGTCCTAGCGCCCAAGTTTCAGAGCCGTCAAATCTTTTATAAAATGATGTAATTGTTGAAATGAAAAATAGATAACCGAAATTTTCAAAATGTAATAAAATCTCAAATTCAATTAGGCGGGAAAGTAAAAGTTGTGGGGGGAGGGGATCCAAATTTCTTTTATTCTTTATCACATTCTCTTTTTTAGTTATCTCCTAAGGTAATTTATCTATATATCTCTCGACTTATCAAAACATAATTTATTTTACTTAAGAAATGTTGTTTATTTTATTTTTCTATTAGAATGAGATAAATTTTGATATATTTTTTCAAAGAAAAAATCAAATAATTAGGTTGGTGTTAATTATGTTTTATGACCAATTATGTTTGAAATGCTTTTTTATAAATATATATTTATGACCGATTGTATAAGTGTTAATTATAAGTGGTAAATTTATTTATATTTATAGAAATTTAGAGTGGATTCCTTGTTCCTCCAAATAGAGAATTGACGTGGGCCCATGTTCTGGAAATGATATGTAGGCATGTCTTTGTAAAGGATGAGAGCTTAATTAGACTAGAGCATCCAAAAAATGACACATAAAGTTGGGATTCTCTGTTTATGAAAAAGATTAGTAAAGAGACTAGATTGACCGATCCTTGATACAAAGACTCGTACCAACTCCCACCCCTAACCGCAGTTGTATACTCTAAAATTGTAGAACCAATATGAAAGGATGTATATGTTTTTTTTTTTCAAAACGAACAAGATGTGTATGATTGGACACTATCAAGATTAACTAGGAGACATGGTAAGTTAACATCATTCATTTTTTTTCTTCAACAACTTCTGAATAACAATTAGAGTTGGATAGAAATTTTAATCAAGGTTTTGAATGCCACGCTTAATAGAAATCAAGTGGTTTAAGTACTGCTTTTCAATTTGATAATTGTTTGACGATTTAATGTGTGACAATTTTTGCTTACGGGTTATGATTTCGGCTGAAATTTCTAAGATGTCATGACCTTTTCATTTATTATTAGAATAACCTAATTTTTTACAAAATTTTCTATATCACATATCGTAAAATATTCAAATAATGTAACATCATCAACTTTCCCCACCTTGCCTAAGTGGTTTAGCGATGTTAGTGACAGTACATATGAAGCTTAGGAGGAACTGACATAGTAAATGTCATCTCAATTAAAAGCAAAAATATGTAATTAAAAATATCTAAAAAAAATTTAATTAATGCCCTTTCAAAGTAAAATATATACAAAAAGAAAGTATGTTGACGAAGGCATAAGGGAAGAGAGTAGTGAATTATAAAAAGAAAGTACATGAATGAATGACTTGGCCACTATCTTTGGTGTCCTAACTGACGGCTTGCAGATAACAACTTGAGATAACCTTAAGGAAGTTGGCTTCGACTACCACGCTGGAATATCTGCCTTGTTTGAATCGCCTCCACTGGATCCTTTTCTCGTTGAAGTAATTGCCCTACCGGAACATTTTCGTGTGTTGCATTGGTTCAATATTAGGGGTTTCCTGCCGCATTCTTACCTATTGAATAAGGTTCCTCCCTCGATGTCTGGATGATTTACAATGCGTTGGACTCCAATCCTTTTAGTGTAACCCATTTAATCATGCATCTTATTATGCATGCTCCGTGTGCCGAATTTCCAGAAGAACTTCCATTTGTCCTTTTTATCACACTTTTTCTTCAGATGGTTTGCGTTGACTTTTTTGGTTTTATCAGACGATGCAGAACCTACCCAATCATGCTCATCTCGTGCTTCACCTTATTGGTTCATCCAAAGCGCCTGTGCGGACACCAAAACTTGTTGGAGAGTCTACCTCAAGTCTGTTGAACATGATTCCTGAGTCTTCCTTCGGCTGTGAGAACCACGAATTGAAGCGTAAACTTGATGGTTTTCACCGGATCTTGCAAACGACTGATAATTTAGGGTTTATAGATGATTTCAATGATATGATGACTGTTAAAGTTACAAAGTTAGAGGAACTGTAAAGGTTCAAATTTATAAATAACCTTGATGAGAAAATTGAAGGACTTATCAAAAGCCTCGTCAAACGAGTTGACTGGGACTTACATGGGGTTAGCCTAGTCTCCTTTGGAACCTCTACACTTGCTGAAACCATAAAAGAGAAACTAAATGAGGAACTTTTTGAGGCATCATTAGAAGACGAAAACGGAGATGACAATCAATCAGAGTTTGAATCTGTACTAGAAGTGGAGCTCTAAGCTTGGAAAACATGTCTGTTTTTTCTATTCATTAGTCATTAACAAATTTCATATTTTGTTGGTGCATCTAGTCTCTTTCGCAATATCGATGTATCTGAAATAGTTCTTCATGTTATTTTTTCAATATTGAAACCTAAATTTGAGAGATATAGCACGTTAGCCCTATTTAGGCTTACCGAGGATGTTGGCCGACATTATATGGGCTGGTTTGAGATATAGTACGTGGACCCCTATTAGACTTACCAAATATGCAGGTCTAAATTATATGGCCTGGATATTTATTTTATTGAGCTAGCGTACGTAGGCTACTAAGGTTACGTTGTGACAGAATACGCACACAATGAAGCAATTGCAAATATAAAATCAGATTTTGAAATAGCTACAAATTTGATGGGATAATTACATTTTAGAATATTAAGCTATGAGGGAAGGTAAGTTAGGGTTGTTCACGTATTTAATGTTTGGAACCTCAACAACACCAAAAACCTAATTTAAAGAATCACCTTTCAAAACGTCACAACCGCATGATTATTGAACAACAATCATGGAAAACATTGAAGGGTAAGCTCAAACCATTTGAGTAATTTTTTTCCGAAGAATCCTTGAGGTGGCCTTAATATGTTAATTATCCGATTTTTGTTTCTCTAGTAACTTCTCTCATTTTCATTGATTTGTTTGAAGGGATGGGTTCGCCAAAGAAGACAATCAAAATATCCAAGCTAATGAGTTACATAATTTTACAGCCGTAGCTATGACATCGAGAAGATGCTATAAAAGTTGCATAGGGCAATGTACAAAAAGAGTCGTTGCGGAATATGTAGTAAGTTACCCCAAACACATTGATAGTTTGTAGTTCTAAGTGCATGTTCTGTTGATTTCTGAAACAAGTAATATTGTTTAGGGCTTCCTTCGATGTCATAGATAGTCTACAAAAGACTATGTTCTTCTATTACTTTATGGTGTTTCAGGTTTTCATTTAGGGTTGTAGATCACTTCGATCAATGTGTTTTTTTGTGTTTCTTTGATCCTTCATTTAATGACTTTAGAACCTTTCATCCCGCCACCTAACAAAAAAACCTTTCATATTGGTGGAGTTTATTGGGTTTTAAGATGCATAATTGCAAATAACATTCAAATAAATTGATTAATACGACATTCGTAATCATTTATGGATAGTTGGATACATTTGAATTCTATGAAATGATCATCACAAATATCCAAAATGCAAGATTATATAACAATAAAAAAATAAGAACCAATACATAACATACCCATTTTGTGCTCATCAATAGTGAGCATAAAGGCCAACGTATCTAGTTTTTAAAAAGAACAAAAAAATTGTTTATGACTAAGGAGGAACATGCAAAAATAGCCGAAAGATAAATTCACAAGAAAGCAGCAACATCACTTTTAACACCATGAGGGTCTGATTTGCAGTCTGATATGTTTTCTTCATTGTCGTTTCCTTCACCATCCAGTTCTTTCTTGACCATAGCTAATGTTTCTAGTGATGACCATCCTAAATTGACCACATCAAGCTCAGGGATGTCAAAGCCTATTCTTCCACGGGGTTCCTCTGTGAGAGCCTTTATTTTCCCATCCAATTCTTTGACAATATCTTGACGAGATCAAGTAACAAGATTTTCGGACTCCATACTGATGGAAGAGTCCCTGGGCGGATATGAAGAAGTCTATCTTGGACATAACTTCATGCATGTTGCTGTAGTACCCACTTCCTTCAATTTCAGGGAGGCGGCCAAGTAGATGATTTAGAGATTGATTTTCTCGCTCGACTGTATTCACCGAAACACGATGATACTTAATGTGACGGAGCACATGTTGTGTGTGGACCGTGATGGAGTGAAACGTAACGAGTTGTGCAAAGAGATCACGGCCAACATGATTAATAAATTTAGTAATCCATGACCCATATGGAAGTGGTCCATCATATGACAGGGCTACATCATCCACCATGATGACGAAATCCAGGTGAGGAACACTCCGAGGAGTCCCTTCCACTGCATTTTTCATGACCCAAAGATCCATAGGCATAACACAATCCTTAAAATGATCATGCTGAAGATAGATTCGTGTAACGAACCAATAGAGCAACCACATATTATGAGCCATTTCGGCCAAAATACGACACGTAAATAAATACCTCATCTAAACTAGCCAAGGGATTGGTCGAAATACTGTTATGTTCAATGGTCCCCTAAGACTATCTCCAATGCTAATTCTCAAATGGCTATTTCAAAATCTTAAATTTGAAAATTTAAAATAGCTAAAAGGTGTTTTGCTTCAATGGTGTAGTCTTATATTTAGAACTCCTATCAACATGTGTCTACTAGCCTCCAATAAAAATAAGCCACATGGATACCATTATCCATCTCTTTTTGAAAATAAATAAAAGGTAACCTTTATGGAAATGTGTCCACCAATAGCCCATAGAAACAAGTCACATGGATTCCATTAAATCTCAAATTTGGCCATTTGAGACTTGAATTAGCCAAATATAGAGCTCAAAATGAAATCTTTTAGCCATTTAAGACTTTAGCTTTGAGCATTGGAGGTGTTTTAGTCATATAATTTAGCACTTTGGCCATTTGAGACTATACATTGGAGATGGTCTAAGCACTGTTTCTAGCTCGTCAACCAGCACTACCATATCCCAGACATGGAAGTACAGAGACTATTTCTTGCACTGCTGCTTCAAGGATGCAGCTAGTCCTTGACTTCGAGCATAGAGCATGGTCCTCCTTTGGCCTTAGGATTTTTTTGGTTACTCCTTTGGCCTTAGGATGTTTCTCATCCTTGACTTCGAGCATGGAGCATGGTCCTCAATTGAACACCAGCGGCTCCTTGCCTCCTTGATGTAATCACTCCCAAGGAAAACTTCCTCAACTCTGAATTTCCTCCCCCCCATTGGGGTTTAGAAGCATCAACCTACAAATGGCTCTATGAAGAGTTCCACTAGATCGAACTCCTACAGTGCATCCACTATTTCCCTTATCACTACCCCTCGTCTTACTGAAACTCTTAAAGTTTAACAGTAAGCCTATGAATTAAGGAATCAGGGTACTCTATCCCTTGGTTCCTCAATTTCTTTCCTTTGTCTGGTTGGAGAGCGGTCGTTCAAATCTAACAAAACTGTGGGAACGTTCCCTCTTAAAACACCTGAGTCTGGAAACTCTTTCCTAAAATCCTTTGCAATACTGACGCACCAGATCATGACTCCACCTAGACACTCATCTATTACCTATGGAAATCTAGTGCCGTTACATGTGTGGACTCACCTTCTCCCCTCTGAGGTTGACGACACCTCTGAGGAGCATGCGCACACCAGTAGCGGTAGAAGAAAACCAAGCTCTGATACCATTTGTGAAACCCCACCCTAGAAGTTTGATGAGCTCGATTATTAGCACAATTATTTCCGCACTTAACGACATTTTTGGATGTTTGGATGTCTCACTTTAATCGTATTTGAGGTGTTTCGTGGATATTCTGTTATCCTTGGACCATTGGGCCGTTTTATATTGCTTTGTATGTTTTTGGTACGTCTCGGGATGAACCAAACCATGACGGTGAGGCTGGAACAACTAAGTACGTTCGATTTGGGAAGAAAACGTTTCTATTTAGTATTTTGAGCATAACTCATCGCTCGGAAGTCCGATTGATGCAAGGTCAGCGGCGTTCAGCATGGTCAAATTCCATGTTAAAAAATAACACGATGTGTTCTAATAGGACACAATTTCTAAAAAGGATACGGCCGTGTTCTTCCTATTGATACCCACGACTGAGAAGAGGAAAAGAAAGCACACGACCATGTCCTTTGCCTTCAAAAGATTTTTGAGCATAATCCTCCTCCAACTTGGTTCAGAAGCCTATAAATACCCCCAAGACACCCTATGGATGAAATATACTTCATTGTAAACATATCTTTGAGCTCTTAGAGAGAGGTCCAAAGAGACGATTGAAGAGAGAGGATCAACCACGATTGGGAAAGTGCGAATCATCTAGTCGAAGATTGGGATTTCCATGAAAAACATGTCGTATTCTCCAACTTTTTTCTTCTCTTGTGATTTAGTCTCTGAAACCATGAGTAGCTAAACTCTTTGTATTTTTCAGATTAGATGAAACTTTAGCTTCGCTTTTGTATGGATGATTGGTTTCTAAACCCTTGATTATGCTATCGATGTTATTCAGGATAATGATGTGTTTTTGCTAAAACCTAATTTCATATTTATTCTCGTCTGATCATCTTGATTGAATCTCTGTCATTGATTTATTGGTCCGAGAGGAATGTAGATCAATTGGTCGCTTAGGAAGAACTCTAGGTTACTTGTTAGCTTGTGAGACAAGCGTTTAATCTAGAATTTTTGCATCATTTATCATTGTGGCATTTCATCAAACACATACAGTGCGTTCTGCTTGGGTGAAGATTAGCTCGAGAGAGGAGTCTTCGGTCAAGCAAAATAGATCCTTAAAGGCGCGAGAGTGATCTAAGGCTATCGTAGGAAATCGCCAAGCTATTCTAACTTGAATAATTGAGATTGCATATCGTTCATCCATGCATTGCTAACTTTATTGGATTCGAGTCCGGACAACCTTCTTTCCCATATTTGAAACTTAATCTCTTACATTTGTTTTCTTTTGATTTGCATTCTTAGTTCATATTTGAAACTTTCACTGTCACTCGGTCTAGTTAGCATAATCGAATTGAGTAATAGAGTTAGAAAGACCCTAGGGAAATAAACGATTCCGTTAGAGCAATCTAGTGGGTAAATCCGCTCGTCGGAGTCCCGGTCGAACCTCTGGTTCAACCGAGAAATCTCACTCGAGTTCTAATCTGAACCTAACTCAACCTATGAATACTAACCATGCATTAAAAAGCATTAAAAGTGAACTAAAAACATTAAATAACTATTTAATGCACTGACAAACAGGGATCCCGGATCCTAGAACACAATACAGCAAAAATGATATCAAAAGATATCAACACCCCGACAAGCTCTCTCCCCACCATCAGGAAATAGGTTGAGCCTTTACAACATGTGAGAGATGAAACTACTAGCCTATGGATGCTAATGATAATGATAAACCTATGAATGTTAATGATACTGCAGCTGATAACACTATGGATGCTAATGATACTGGTCAGGACTCCCCAGACATTGCTCCAAGCTCTGCCCCTGACAACTCTATCCAGCAGGCTCGTGGAGAAGTCCTTATGGTTTCTCTGCCGTAGGTTGATCAGGCTCCCTTAAAAGCCAAGTGGGATTATTGCTACTATATCTAAACAACCGGAGATTAGCACAAAATGTGTTGGGTTGCTGATGTGCTCGATTATTAGCACATTTGTTCCCCCTTTAATTGACAATTTTGGACGTTTGGATGCCTTAACATGTTCAAATTCTCGACGTTTGGTGCAAATTTAGTTCCCCTTAGCGCCTTGGGCCGTATTATGTTGCTTTGTATATTTTTGGTAAATTTCAGGTGTCATGTGACGTCTCGGGATGAATCAAGACATGACGGGATGGTTGGATCAACTCAGTACGTTCGGCTTGGGAAGAAAACATCACTATTTAGTATTTTGGGCATAACTCATCGCTCGAAAGTCCAGTTAATGCAAGGTGAGCGGTCTTGGAAAGATAATTTGATTGTATTCAACTTTTACATTGAAGCCGTGGTCACATTCCGTATGATTATAGAACAACGCGTGTTCTAGAAAGGACACGATAGTGTTCTTCCTATTGATGCCCATGGCCGAGAAGAGCAGAAGAAAATACACGTCCATGTCCATTTAGGGACACGTCATGTTCTGGTGGAACACGCCATGTTCTCCAAGGACACACCATGTGCTTTGCCCTGACGAGAGTTTTGTGCTTAATACTTCTCCAACTTCATCTAAAAGCCTATAAATATCCTCGATACCCCCGTATGGATGAGATATACTTCAATTATACTTTATTCCATATATATTTTCGAGCTTTTAGAGAGAGAAACAATTCCAGAGATCGATTGAAGCTAGAGGATATCAACGATTGAAGACGGATCGAAGCTCGGCGACAAGACGGAGATTTCTTGATGAAAGATGTTTTCTTCCCGGGTTAGTTTCCTTTCTTCTAGCTTTCTAGCTAAACTCTTAGTATTTTTTGGATTAGATGAAGTTGTAGCTTAGCTTTGTATGGATGATGAGGTTTTAACCTCTTTGATTTGTTATCGAGGTTATTCAGACTCATAATGTGTTCTTGCTACTGATTCAGTTTCGTGTGATAGCCTTGATTGAATCATCGTCATTGATTTTTGGTTTCGATAGAAACATATATTAATAGGTCGTTTAGGATGAACTCTAAGTTATCTGTTAGCTCGAGAGAGGAATAGATCGTCTAGGCTTTTTGCATCATTTAACGTTGTGGCATTTCCTCAAGCACCTTTAGTGCGATTTGCTTGGGTGTAGATTAGCTTGAGAGAGGAGTCTACGATCGAGAAGAATAGATGCTTAGAGGCACGAGAGTGATCTAAGACTATCCTAGGAAATCGCCAATCCATTATAACCTGAATAATCGAGATTGCATATTGTTCATCCATGCATTGCTAGTGGATTCGATTCCGAACAACCTTCATTCACATATTCGAAACTTAATTTCTTGCATTTGTTTTCTTTTGATTTGCATTATTAGTTGATAATTGATAACTCAAACATTCAAAAAAACAAATATTCTCGGTTACTTGGTTTAGTTAGCATAATGGAATTGAGCAATAGCGTTAGAAAGACCTTAGAGAAATACGATTCCATTAGAGCAATCTATTGGGTATTTGAATCCCTAAACCCTAAACCCTAAACCCTAAACCCTAAACCCTAAACCCTAAACCCTAAACCCTAAACCCTAAAGCAGGCAAAAGCATGATGACTGGAGTAAATGTACTTTTCCAAAGTTCTCTGCCCAAAAGTCTAAGATACAACGAACTTTGAAGGTCATTGAGAGAAATCCTAAAACGGAAGCATTCCTGTTACTGAGGCATTCTTGAAATGGGTATGGAGGACAATGAAGAATCATACTGGAAGCAAAGAGCGACTACTGATTGGTTGAAAGAGGTGATAAAAATACTCACTTCTTCCATAAAAAAGCTTCCGCTCACCCTCGGAAGAACACTCTTAATAAACTTAAAGATGCTGCAGGTAGTTGGTATTCGGGTCAACAAGAAGTGGAGATTTTCCTTGTGAACTATTATGAGTCTTTTTTTAAGGCTAAAACCTTTCCAGATGATACCCCTATCTTAAATGCTCTCTCCTAAGGTCACTAAGGTGATAATGAAGCTCTTTGTAAACCATTTCTGAGAGATGAGGTGGTCACTTCTCTTGGACAAATGGGGTCTTGCAAGTCTCCTGGGGCGATGGGATGCCTAATTTTTTTCTTCTGTCAATACCGGATATTGTGGGCGATGAACTTGTTTCAGTTGTCCTTAGTATCCTGCACCGGGGAGTGATTTTTGTAGATTTGAACTTTACGTTTATTGCTCTTATTCCAAAGATGAAATCTCCGGAAATTGTTAAGGATTTTTGGCCAATAAGTCTCTGTAATGTTATCTACAAACTTATTGCAAAATTCTTGGCTAATCGGCTGGAAACTATCCTTGATAAGATTATTTTTCCGGAACATAGTGCTTTTGTGCCGAGGCATTTTATTACTAATAATGTTATGACGGCTTTTGAGAGTTGTCATACCATGAAGAAGATTACTAAGGCAAAAACTGGTTTTCTTGCTGCTAAGGTTGGTATGGCTAAAGCTTATGATAGGGTGGAATAGCAGTTTTTTGAAGAGATAATGGTTCTTCTTTATTTTGATGAAGATTGCATCGCTTGAATTATGATGTGCGTAAGGACCGTGTCATTCTCCATCTTGGTAAATGGTCACTGTTCAGCAGTTTTCACTCTCTTAAACATATCTGTTGTCCGCCAAATAGCAAAATTGCATAATTACTAGTTACATACCCATAACCAGATAAACGACCGAATGTAACTAGTTGTTTCAGATTTTTGTTTGAGATTCTCAAACAACAGGTAAGTTCTAATGTAAAATGCTCTCGGCCGTAATACTGTGAGGGACAAACAGTTGGAAGACTAAACAGCAAGTCGGCAAGATTTCTTTTTTTGTTTTGTTTTGTTTTGTGAGAGAATAATAAGCACCATTGTGTTCTATAGTATGTAATCAATACAGAAACATTCATTCAGTGTGAGTTTTCCTGATTGATTGGAATATTACATGAATCAGTATCACATCGAATAGCTATGCAAACTCCCCATACTGTTGATTCGGATTTAAGCATCATGGTCTCTTAATAACAGAAGCAATACTAAAGTACAGATCATCCAAACCAGCCAATACGACCCGAACAAACCTCGACCGTGGTAACCCTGCATCAAAACACAGCAACATTTAACATCAGACGACTCTTTTCTTTCATGAGACAACCGCATTAGGTAATGATTCTATACGTCTAGTAATTGCAAAGGACTCTGCAACCAAAACTACATGCAACAAACACCAACGCCATTTATGTAAATACATACTGAATCGTGTAAAGATAAGGTTCTAGCTAAGATGTCAAAAAGACGAGCGCATCATAATGTTCAGAAATCGTAAGAGCAAAACACAGCAGAACAAGTAAATACCATAAACACTGTAGCTTGGGAGAAAAGTTGATCTACTTCATTCAATCTTTTTACCAAACTAGGCAGGCAAGCTACAAACAATTCGAGCATATGGCCATTCATATTGATGTAAACAGGCAGGAACATGAACATCTATTACCTTTAATGACAAAACTATTGAATCAGCTGATGAAGATTTCAGACCCTTATACCCAACATCATACGAAATGCTTCCATCAGGCTTGAAAAGTCCGAAATTCCTCTCAGACGTCGGTCCAGGCTTCAAATTCTCGTTGAATATAGCGAAAACATACGCCTTGACAATATTCTTTGGCCTCATTGGTGTACCTTTCTTCTTCGCTAGTCTTTTACGCAAGTTAAAGTTGTAGGTCCTAGCATTCTCAACCGTAGCAGCAGCTTCGTTATTGTCACCACGAGAAGCCCAACCAGTCTCAGTAACTATGACTTCCATCTTGTCAAATCCAGCATTCTCCAGAGCAGCATAGGTTGCATCTATCTGAGCATCAAGCATGTTATCGTAGTGCAAATCAGTTTTGGGATCATAAATCCCCTTAGTTTTCTGAAAGAGAGCATAATTAATATCAATGTTCTCCGGATCACTCATGTATGCCAGGAAAGGATACACATTCAAGCAGAATGGTGACCCCGTTTCCCAGAAGAACTGCATCAGTGGCTTCATATACTGAGCAATGTTCTCCCGAAATACACACGAAGAAGGAGGATAAGAATTAGAGAACACGGCTTGTGAATGAGCAGTTGAAATTTGAACTGTGTCGGATAAACCCAGCTTATCTAGAGCACTATGAATGTTTTTGGCGGCACCAAGAAGGGCTCCATATAGTTCAACATCACCTCCTCCTAAAACTTCATTCCCGATAGCGATGCCACAAATATCCGAGTTAGGCATGAATTGCTCAACATTTTCTTTAACCCAACTCATAGCATTGCTTGCATTACTGCTCATGTCTTTCAGGTAACCATTTGGAAGTCCGATCACAAGCTTAAGCCCAGTTCCTCTAAATACATTCAATACACTGTGATCAGCATCGTAGATTCGAACATTCCTTATCTTAGCTGACCTGAGAAGCCTAACAACATCATCCGGTGACGGAATATTATCTGCAATTCTTCCATAATTTATACCATATGTCCCGATAAATGCTGAGTCTGCCAATGATGCTGCAAGCCACAGAAAAACTAATTGAGCTCCTTTGATTTCTAAAAATGTATAAAGCAAATATGGTAAGAAGAAGCAGCCAACTGATCAGACTTGCTCAATATGCGAAATTCACGTCGAATTCAAATTTTAAACCCTACAAATAAATAAAGCTGAGAAAAGGGAACCATTGATCCCCCATGAAACAACAAGAGCTGATATCAAAATCTAGAGTACAGAATTGAAGAACCCTAAAACCTCTAAAACCTCAGTGATCCAGATGACTCCAGTCAACCAACTTTCAAGCCATTAAAGTGCAGGAATCCAAAAAATAGAAAGGAACAGGAACGATAAATCCAAGTCAATCGCCAATCAATGACACCAAAATACAGAGACAAATCAATCGCTGCCCCAGAATTCAATCCCTAATCATACTTCTAGGAGAGGTACCGAGTAACCAAAATAAGAAGAATAAAAAAACGCGTAAAAAGGAAGAGCAACGTACGAGTAGGAGAGAAACACAGCAAGAGCAGAAACAACACAAGTCTATGATGGTGACTTGCCATTGCCGGTTAGAAATTTCAACTCCAGATGTTGAGCAAAAACCCAAAACAGAAATCTGCTCCAAATCTTTTGTCCCCCCTGTTGTATTATTCCTGCTCCTTTTGGTGCTGATGGTGGCATTCCATAAGACAGATTATAAAATAAAAGAGATTCCAACTCTCACTGACTCCCTCAAAGGGAAAGGAAAAACTTTAGAGAACTTGGCATCCGTAATGAATTGGGTAACTCTCTGATGTCCTTCTTTCTTCACTGATAAGTCGATCTATCATCTATGCATCTGGGTGAAGAATCTTCCTTTTTCCATTGATAAAAATATCATATATAATATAACAATAGAAAAGCCCAAAAGAGTAGAACTTCAGAATAAAGATAAGTGTTATTTATTGGTGGTCGTTTTCTTATGCGGGGGATGGAATGGCTGGAAAGTTGAGGACAGAACAGAGTTAGTCACGGTGTCCTTCTGCGAGTTGGGGTAATAATTACTTCTTTTGTTAGGTTTACTTTCACTGATTACCAACTTAATCAAGTACAGTTTCCTCTTATAAGTTTCAATTTGGGCTCAGGAAATTATTTGGCCCATTTGTTTTTCTTAAGTTACTTCTTAGGCCCATTACCTTGGATGGGTTAACGTTTTGGTGAATTCTAAGGCCGGACCCCAATGCAATGGGTAGCTAGCTAGGCCTCTGCACCACTCTACTGTCATGCAGTCTCAGCAGTCGGCAGTGCAAAGGGATGGATATAGGAGCTGAATCCCTAAACTACACCATAGTATTACCATAGTATTTGAATGAGAAAATGTTCTAAGTTTACTGAATTATTAAATTGTCTTTTAATAAATTTCGAAAACTTATAAGAAGTTCAATCTTCGATAAATTCAATTATTTTCAAACACTGATTGAATACTTATCGTATTATTCATGGTGATATCCCGTACATCCAACCGATACTTCAAGTATTCAAATTAAAGAACCGACATAAACAAAATTAAGAGATTTAATTAAATTTGAAATAAAATTAATAAAAAACCCGGACGTACCGGTTTTCGGTCCGATCAGACAGCCCAGACGGACCAGATTTCCGTCCGGGTGGTCTGACCGGACGGAACACCGTTCAATCTGTCAAACAAACCAGACGAACCGGTGTTCCATCCGGTCAGACCACCCGGACGGAAATCTGGTCCGTCTGGTTATTCTCGCCGGAATTTGGCCTCAGCATGAACATGAAAGTTGTAGCCAATCAAACTAGCTTTAGTGTTAAGGGTTTAGGGTTTAGAGTTTAGTGTTTAGTGTTTAGGGTTTATTGTTTAGGGTTTATTGTTTAGAGTTTAGGATTTAGGATTTAGTGTTTAGGGTTTAGGATTTAGAGTTTAAAATTCCGATGACAAACGTGATGTAGATGTATAGTCCAACCGCGTTCGTAAATGACATCGTTGTATTTAATGATCTCATATTTGTTGTTAACGAACGCTTGAAGTACGGTATTTTGTTTAATGACTAGTTATTTAAACTCATATTTGTACTAAATATCATAATAGGGCCAGAGAGGTTGAAACAACTCACAACGGTCAACTTGGTCGGAAAACGTCGTAGTTTAGTATTTTTGACATAACTTATCGCTCGGAAGTCCGTTTGATACAAGATCAGCGAGGTTGGAAATCTAGTTTGATTGGCTAAATTTTACATGGTCATGTCAAGGAAAAATTCCTGAGAGACTAACTAGACGGACGGGATTTTCGTCTGGCCCAACTCGTCGGCTTGGTCGAAAGGCGTTTCAGTTTAGTATTTTTTACATAATTAATCGCTCATAAGTCCGATTGATGCAAGACCGGCGGCCTTGAAAATTTAGTTCAATTTGTTACAACTTTCATGTTCATGTTGATGCCAAATTCTGGTGATAATAACCAGAAGGACCATATTTACGTTTGGGTGGTCTGACCGGACGGAACACCAGTCCGTCCAGTCTGTTTGGCGGACAGAATGATGTTCCGTCCGGTCAGACTACCCGGACGGAAGTTTGATCCGTCTGACCAGATCGAAAACCGGTCTGTCCGTTTTTTTTAATTTTTTGTCAAATTTAATTAAATCTCTTAATTTCATTTAGGTCGGACCGTTGTTCGTACCTCAAAAGCTTGGGCCGTAGTTCGTTGGGAGCGTTTTCGAGCAACTAAAACATACTATAAGAGATTTGTTTTAATTGAAATTGTAAGTTTTTCGAGATGGACGTTATAGTCTTTATATAATATAGGGCATTGTCTAATTCGAAAATTAAGACGTCATTCCGTAACCCCTCTAGAGTGACTGTCCTAAGGCCACTCGTCATTTTTTGTGGTTACTTTTTGACAATTAGTTATTATTTATTTTTTATTTTGACATCATTTCAAATTTAACCCAATAATTAATATTTTGAAAATTGTCACTTTCTTGATCCATTCCCAAGTACAAATATGGTTCATTCAGTTGTTCTACAACAATTAAACTTCGAGATTCCAATTAACCAACCCTAAACTAAACTTTGTGTAATAGAGGAAGTACTTATCGTTGACTTTAAAAAGTAATTTATGGAAAGAGTGAAAGTGGAAAAGCTCATGATACTTTAGAAAACAATCAAGTCTACTTCATATATATAAACTTAAAACTGAAGTTTATAACACAAAGTTTAGTTTAGGGTGTGCTTCATATATATATACTTTGGATTTAGTTTTCAAGTCTACTTCATATATATATATACTTTGGATTCATACCGATCCGAGGAATCTAACCGGGTCTGCCATCTTCATTTCAAGCAAGTACGTAGCAGATTTAAACTTGTCAGAAGGACGAGTGTCTCACCAGAGATACTCCCTGTATATTGGAGAAAAAGATGGTAAATATTATTTTAGTACCCTAAGTTTATTTTTCAGTTTAGTCCTCCTAGTTTCGATAATCTCCCACATAACCCATAACCTTTAAATATAGACAGCCTTGGCCCATATACTTTCTAACCCTTACTAGCCCGGAAAGTTACAAAAATGAAGTAATTGATCGATTCTTAGACCGTGGATGCATGGTTCAAACCGAAAGTGATTTACTCAAGGTGGGTTGGTTTAAGGGGGTAAATTTCATTTTGATAATTAACTAAATAATTGAAATGCCAATTTTGTTTTTTTAATATGCGTAATCAGTGAATGGAATACGTGATAAGTGGCAACGTGACAATGTCAAGTGTACATGATTGACCATTGATTCTGATAAATGTGGTGGTGTATCTGATTGTTATGATATGTTTTATATGATTTGTTATTCGATCATTGTTCAGCTGGTCACAAATATATGTTAATGGTATAATAATGAGAATTGTTTGATCACTTAGATTAGGGCCCGTATGCTGGCGATCTACGTGTGTGCTTATTGTACTACTGCTATGTGTATAGGCCCCCGAATGGGCGCGAACAATGGGTCCTTAATGGCGTCACCAATGATAAGTGAAATGGGCATGAATTGTACCAATGATATGTGAATTCCAGAGAATCATCATCATACGTGAGCTAGGGATCCCAACTAAAATATGGAAAGAGTCTGAGTCATATTGCTTACGTGTTTGATGATTGAAATTTTTATTGTGATTTATAAGGACTGGCCCCGAGCCATCCACCAGATGTTTACATGTTAACAAGGACTAGCTACGATCGATCGTCGGTATTTCTGTGGCCAAGGTAAAGTTAACAAGAACTGAGAGATTATGTGATTTGAAACTTGATTCCGACATTAATTTTAAATGCATGTGAGAGATGGTTTTCTGAAATAGTATTCACAATATATTTAAATATTTGTTTTATTTTGGTACAAAATGCTATTTATGTTTGAATTAAAAGAATAACTATCCTTGCAAAGTCAAAAGTTCATTTGGCAACCATTTATTTATTTTTATTTTCAGTTATAAAAAGGGGTGTAACAATACTCTATCTGGTGAACTAATCTCCATTAAATATTATCGTAATGGCTTCTTTAAGCTTTCCACTTTCCTTTCCAAACTAAACAAATGAGGGAACTGATGAGTAATAATTAACCTCTAGGGAACAAGTGGGGCTATGACTAACAAAGATATTATTAATTAGGAAACATATGATGCGATTATTTTGAGAAATTAACAATTGTTGACTCATTTTAACGGTGTTGGTTTCATGTCAATATGCCGATTGAATAAATTAATGAAGTGATATTTTTCCGTTAGAAATTTTAGATTTGGTGACAAAAATGTATATCAGAAAAGTGGTGCATTTTTAAATATATATCTAAATTTTGTGACATTTTAGAGTTTAAAATGAGAATCGTGATTGCCAATTCACAAAATGTGACTCCCCAATGTTCATCAAAAAAATTTTTGTTGGTCACGACTCACCACTGTCATGCTTTATCAACAAAGTTATATATATGTACAAAAGAAATATTGTACGATAATGAAAATAGCGTACAAAGCATGTATTGCATATTTGCATACAAAATTATAAAAGTATCGTTTATAAAAGAACAAGTAGCATGTGAAAACAAACAAGTAGAAATATATCGTGATTTGATTGATGGCTGGTTTTTATGAAAAATTAAAGATGTGAGGATATGAACAGTGCACTACAATTTGGTTTAAATATGTAGTGTTATTGAATTTAAATTTAATATTTCTAAATCGTCAATAAATAATTTTGTTATCCCAACAATTTGGTTTAAGCTTATGTTTTATTGTCTCTTACTCCCAAATTCAAATAAAGCTAAATTAAAGTAAAAAAGTAGTAAAATTAATTCAATTAGTTTAGTCCAACCAATTCAAGACAGGTATCTTAAGGAAAGTAATCCAGTCAAGTTATAACCTATTCAACTTGTGACACGACAAGCCACCACAGGTCCACAACCTGTCCATTTTTCCATTCGATTCACTAACTTATTCTTTATTTATTAGTCAATAGACTTGACTATCAAAAGTAAAAAAATCTGCTCAATCCAAGAGTTCTGTCTGTAATCCAATTCTCTCATCCTTATGAAATAGATCATAAACTCACCTAAATCCTAATTATACACCAATTTCAGCTACAATACAGCCACATAAACTCGACCAAACACAGCCCTGTATATGCGAGCGACCAAACCAATTTCCGATAGTAACTTAACTTAAGCTCAACCAAACACACCCACCACTAACTGATATGACCGTTTGGCAACTGGTTTTATATCAGAAATTAGGCTGCCTTTCAAAACAACATACCTAGACTTGGCAACGGGGAGGTTCGGGGATGGTTATGGAATACCCATTACCCATCAACCTTGGTGACGGTTATTAACAATAATCATCACCATTTCTATTTCGGTGATAGATTTCGTTCCATCCCTATACCCATCCGGTTACGGTTATAACCGCTCCTTTTAACGGTTAACCACCGATATCCAAGAAAAAAAAGGAATGAAAAATAAAAAATGACTGAAAATTCCAATTCCAATTCCAAACAATAGTAACAATAGCATTCTAGAACACTAAAAGCACTTGCAACTTATTCTTGAAATTAAAAGCAAAAATATTCTGTTGGGACATAGGGTTAAACTGTAAGTGGGTTGAGACAGTCAAATGATATAGATGGTAAGTTACGGGTTGAGGATGGTTATGGGTATAGTTACAGTGATTGTGCGGTTACTTCGAAACGCATAATCTAACCTTACCCGTTCGTAGCGGTTAACGGTTATAATCATAACCGCAAAATACCCAATCAACACGGTTAATAACCGTCAAACTCGGTGAGGGTACGATCGGTTTAACGGTCAGGATTGCCAACCGTATATAATGGAAATCAATTCTCACCCAGACCAACTTTTCCGTCCCAAATTCTCGTGGGCGAACCACTTGAAATCGAGGTCTAACCAAATAAACAAAACGGTTGATAAAAGATGAAATTCAAGGCAAAAACAGAGACTCTGACTCAGCCGCAATTGACGCCGAACTAATAGGTACTAGAGCTGCTTTCAATTTCGTTTCTTGCAATTTTATTTTTTTATCAACGTCGCCATCGATTGCAACAAAATTCAGATATATATATAACTTTCATATTTTCTATATACAAGGGAGAATTAAAAAAAAAAGAAAATTAAACTTAAAATCCAGATCTGAGTCCTCCGTCGCCGGTTAAAAAAAAAACAATTCGGAGACCAGTTCAAACAAAAAAATAGAGGCTCGACAAATTAAGACTCAACCGCCATAGACATGACACTGAGTCGGCTTGGACGCGGTTGGAACGCCGTTCTCCGCCTCTGCTGATGAGATGAAGGACGGATCAACGCCGCAAGCGCTCGCTTCACCAAATCGCCTCCTTCCACGCCAGCTATCCTCACTAGCGAGTTCGTCATCGCAGATCTGCGAGCGTTGAGGCGGTTGTTCGGCGACGAGTGGTGACCGCTTCCGCCGCTCTGATTCTTGTGGAGGCTACACCGNCAAAAACCCAAAACAGAAATCTCTCCAAATCTTTTGCCCGCTGTATTATTCCTTCTCCTTTTGGTGATGATGGTGGCATTCCATAAGACAGATTATAAAATAAAAAAGATTCCAACTCTCACTGACCCCAATGTGAAAGCAAAAACTTTTGAGGACTTGCCATCATCCGTAATGAATTGGGTAACTCGCCCTTTTCCCCCCTCTGATGTCCTTCACTAAGTCGATCTATCTATGCATCTGAGTGAAGAAGAATCTTCCTTTTCCGTTGATAAAAATATCATAATAGAAAAGCCCAAAAGAGTAAAGCTAAAGAATAAAGATAGTGTGTTAATGGCGGTCGTTTTCTTATGCGGGGATGGGTGGAAAGTTGAGGACAGAGTTAGTGACGGTGTTCTGGGTTCTTTGTTAGGTTTATTTTGACTGATTAGTGGCCATGGCCCATGGGTCACCATCGTAATAGGAGTCCGAGTCCGGGTCCGGGACAAATAAAAAGAGGTTGTTTGCTATTGGTAAGAATTGATTTGAGCATTTCATCTTGTACATTAGATATAATAGTTTAGAAAGAGAATTCAATTTAGGGGTATATTACTTAGAAAAGGATTTTGGTGTATTAGTGAATATTAAGGTTGAACATTTCAATATTAAGTAATTATCTTCGTGATCATCAATAATAATTTTAATCATTTTTGTTTTTTCAACTCACACTTCTATCTTATTTAATGGTTGGTCCAATCAATTAATTATTTTAAAACCCCATCTAACATTCCGATATTCATCTTCTCCGACGCCATGAAAGACCAAAAACATGCCTCATGTTCTTTCAGTCCATCACAACTCTTAATATCACTCTTCCTTCTTTCTTCATGTCCCTTGTGTATGAACAGCGGGTTTGTTGCCTCATATTTTTTGCTGCAACTGTAAGAACGGAAACCATTACAAACGATATAAATCTTTTTTGTTCAAGGATATCTACATCGCAACAACTTTTTGTCATCGTGAAGTATGAGATACTTGAGCTCCACATCAACACAATGCAGTTTAGATAGATAACAAATGTGACCAGAACACCTTTCCATACACGCATTTACAATATATAGGAATTTCACCAAGCTCTTAAATCATTAATCTAGAACAAAACATTGATAACCATCACCAACACAACTGAGTTCAGTTGCCCCGCTGAACACCGTAATTCAACCAAAATGAGAGGACCACTCTCTGTCATAGCATCCGTAGCCGTGCTCCCATCCTCCGCACTGCTGTCCACTATCAGTCTATCACAGAGTTCGTCCTCCGCACCATGTGTGGTAAAATCTCTGGTACATATGGTTTGCTTCTCGACGGAGGTTAAACAGTTCGGTCGGAATCAAGGATCGTCAACAGCTGCTTCTCATCGAAGCTAATCATTTCCTGGAGTCCCACAAAGGAACCACCAACCACCGCCGTTTCCCCTCATCGGCTCAACTTCGACAATGCCAGATTTGATTTGTTTTTTTTACGATTGCAGAGTTCATTAGTTAAAAACCCTAATTAAACCCTACTTGAAGAGGAGGAATCATACAACTCAATCAATCCAGATCAAGAAATCAGCTATTCTAATTTTCAGTTTCATCTTCGAGTTTTTCGGTCTGGTTCTTAATCATCGATTTCTATCGAAATCATAAAATTATTCACAAATTAATCTGATGATGAATTTTGAAATAATTAAAAACGTCATATCTAAATGCATATGTAAATTAACGTGAAGTTAAATTAAAATTAATTCTCCAAATCCATGCAAACTGCTTACTCATAGCTTCACAATATGTCATGTAGGCGCCATATAAAAGGGTTGCATCGATGCACCCGATACGTCAAAGAATTCACCTTGATTCATTTGCTAATGGGAGGTAGCTTATTAAAAATTAGAAAAAAACAATATAATAAAGTGGACGGAGAAACCTTATCCAAATTTTTAATTTATTCAATGACCTAATTGTGATTTGGGCTAAATTTAGGTGTTGGCTCAACATGTTTTAATATTTTAATAGTCAGTTAATGTAAAAATGACACATGATATGTGTATCCGTTGCATTAATACACCAGAGTCTTCTCTTATAATTTGATTTTTTTATTTCTTTTTAAATTTTAAACAGATACTAGATGAAAATATTTTTTTGCCATCGGAGCTTCATTTAAAACAAGTTTGCTCGTCGAATCACCTTCATAGAAACTATTTTCTGAATTTTTTTTGTCTTAGAGTTTTTTATCATTAACGTGTTGTACTCAATTTTTCACCAACACTAATTTTTTCGAAACTATACTTGTTTTACAAGCAAGTACAACACATAAAGCCAGATTCAATTTTTGTACATGTTTTTTCAGCCACAACAAAAGCAAGTACGTACAAAGTAAGTACAACACAACAAATAACAAGTGCATAAAAAGCAAGTACAACACAACTGACAACAAGTACATATAGAAACTTGAGTACGGTGTTGAGTACAAAGTCGATAGCCAACAAGCATATAAAAAATCAGTACAAAACAACAAAAATAAATACTAAAAGAATAAAAAAACAAGTACATAAAAAGTGAATATAAAAAATTAAAACGACACTAGAATAAATATGAGTACAAAAAAAATTTAATACAATACAAGATAATAAACTTGAATACATAAATTGATACAATGTTGATTACAAAATAAAAAAACAACAAACTACAACATCCAGCGATCTACTAAACAAAACCAAATTTATGGGCAAAAAAAAATTATTTTAAATAAATATGTTGTGTATTAATATAAATCTCCACTGATATAGTATGTACAAACATAAACGAAAAAGAGACGACTCAATATAAAAGACAACCAATGGCCTCTCCGTATAAAGCAACAACATACAAAACTTAGGAAGTATACATAAACGAACAAAAAGGTAGGAAAAACAAAAGTATAACTAAGCAAACTTATGCATAGAATAATTATAGACATAATATACTTGAGATGAATGCATATGATCCTTGTAGAATGATACCTTATCGTAGTTGATTGATCTTTCTAGCGTTTTGATGTGTATGCTCGATTTCTCATTCAGATTTTTCTTCTGGTGTCATGAAGTTTAAGCATACGGGGATTCTGAATGAGTGTTAAAGGAGGTCAAATGAGAGTGTTTATATCATGGAGGATGTGGTATGTGTGCTCGCTACTTCAACTCTTCTTCTTAACCCCTTTCAGCGTGGGTCGTGGACAAATGAGCCTGCCTGCTGAGATTGCAGTAACATCCATTTGTAGAAGAAGTGTTATTTTCTTAAAAGAGAAAGAGAAAAAGGTGAAAAGAAGTGAGTTCGAGTGCTAAAATAAAAAGAGGTGATGGTGTGTTCGAAAGCCGTAATGTGAAAGTGAAAGAAATTCTCTCCCTCTATTTAGGACAGGGAAAAATCCTGGTTAGGTTCTCTGTTTATCTACTTCTTCCACTAGTATCTTAGGACATAAGTGTTATGGGAAATGTTAAATACCTTAGTCGACAAGGTATTGAGCCATACGTGAGATATTCACGTCTTTAACTTATACTCTTTTTGGGGATTTGGTTTTGTAATTGTGTGGCTAGGTATTTAACTTCATCGGTTTTAGTGCTAATGTTTGCTACGAATCAATGGCATGATCATTTCCTCTCAAATGGGATCTTTGAGATTTCAAGTAACATATAGATAGATGATGTGATTATGAATCCAACGGTACGAACTAGAGCTTAATCGAATGTCGAACGAGCGAGTTAGGGGAAAATATGATTTCAAGACCAAATTGGACGTTGACCAAATCAAATGGGGTCCTCAAGGCACCCTATTGACGAGCGGATTTTACCCCACTTTTCAAATACCCACTAGATTGCTCTAATGGAATCGTTAATTTCCCTAGGGTCTTTCTAACGCTACTACTCAACTTAGATTTATTAACTAGACCAAGTAACAATAAAGTTTGGGTTGCTTAAGTGTTTTTCTATCAAATTATCAACTAAGTATTCAAATTTAAAGAAATCAAATGCAAGAGATTACGTTTCAAATATGGGAAAGAAGGTTGTTCGGACTCGAATCCACTAAATCTAGCAATGCATGGATGCATGATATGCAATCTCAATTATTCAGGTTATAATGGCTTGACAATTTCCTACGATAGTCTTAGATCACTCTCACGCCTCTAAGGATCTATTCTTCTCGACCGTAGACTCCTCTCTCGAGCTAATCTACACCAAAGCAGAACACATTAAAGGTGTTTGATGAAATGCCACAATGATAAATGATGCAAAAAGCAAAGACGAACCGCTCCTCTCTCGAGCTAACGCGGAATCTAGAGTTCTTCATAAGCATCCTATTGATCTATGTTCCTCTCGGACCCACAAATCAATTACGATGATTCAATCAAGATGGCCAGAGGAGAAAGAATCAAAATTTAGGTTTTAGTAAGAACACATCATAAGTCTGAATAACCTCAATAAAAAATCAAAGGGTTTAAAATCCAATCATCCATACAAAAGCTAAGCTAAATTTTCAACTAATCCAAACAACACAAAAGGTTTAGCCATGATTTTGGAAAATAAATCACAAGAGAAGAGAAGAAAAACCGGAGAAGATGACATATTCTTCGTGGAAATCCCAATCTTCGACTTGATGATTCACCCCCCACCAATCGTGATTGATCCTGTCGCTTCAGTAGTCTCTCTAGAACTCTGCTCTCTCTAAGAGCTCGAAAATATGTGTATAATGAATTATATCTCGTCCATAGGGGGTCTCAGGAGTTTTTATAGACTTCTGGACCAAGTTGGAGAAGGATTATGCTCAAAAATCTCGTCAAGGCAAAGGACATGTCGTGTCCTTAAAGAACATGGTGTGTCCTTGGAGAACATGGAGTGTACTTAAAGGAAATTCCGTGTTCCACAAGGACATGTTGTGTTGCTAAAGGACATGGACGTGTCCTTTCTTCTGCTCTTCTCGGCCGTGGGCATCAATAGAAAGAACATGAACGTGTCCTTTTTAGAAGACGCTGTCTTATTTTAGTACACGGAATTTGACTACGGCGTCAATAAAAAAGTTGTAGACAGTCGTACTATCTTTCCAACGCCGCTGACCTTACATCAGGAGAACTTCCGAGAGATAAGTTACACTCAAAATACTAAACAATGACATTTTCTTCCCAAGCCAAATGTATTGAGTTGTTTCGGCCTTCCTGTCATGTTTTGGTTCATCTCGAGACGTCATATGACACCTGAAATGTACAAAAACATACAAATCAACGTAATAAGGCCCAATGGGCCAAGAGGAACCAAATATGCACCAAACGTCAAGAATTCAAATATGTTAAGGTGTCCAACGTCCAAAATTGTCAATTAAAGAGGGAACAAATGTGCTAATAATTGAGCACATCACCTATATAAAGCCCATTTCAAGAGAGAGGAGATGAGGTTCCCATTCCATCTTTCACCACCTACTTGGTGTGAGATTTGTCCCTCTTCTCTCACTCTCATTGGAACCCTAAAAGCCACAATAGAAGATCAAATTGAAGGTCAAGGAAGCTATAAGAATTGGGTTGAAGATTGGAAGATCGAAGTGAAGACTAGAGTTTTGCATCCCTTCTTGACAACTTGGGTTTGACGTTAGTTTCTCTCTTCTTCTTTTCCTCTTTGGAACCATGAGTAGCTAGTTCTTTTTTTTATTTGGATTGGATGTATGATTATGTCATGATTCCTCCATAAGATTATAGGGTTGGACAAATTTGATGTCATGAATAAGGTGCTTGGATTATGGTCTTTCAATCTAATTTGTGTGGATTAGATTAGGTCAAATTAATTCATTCCTATGCATGACTTTGTTTTTAGGATTGTGTTAGTTGTTAATCTAAGATTTAAGTAAGGTGTGCTTGGACCACAACCACACCCCAATTCAACCCTTTATGATAGAATTTCCTTAGCGGCATTTCATCGAACATTTGGTAGGAATCCCGATAATCACTCAATTGGATGACACAATTGAGGGATGATGTGTTTGGGGTGTCAAACAGTGACTTATCTCCCTTATCAAGTGGTTGTCAGGTCTCTAAGGTTATCGAAACACCTAGACATTTTGTCGAAGACTTGGGGTTCGTGGATTGATAAATTAATTGAGAGTGGACCAATCCTCAATTTAGTGGTCTAGTGATGGTAGTTCGTGTACATGACCCTGTGACGAATTCCTATTAGTGTTGAATGGAAATTCATCATTAGAATTGGTGTTTTGTGTGTCCAACTTGATGTTTTAGGTAGTTTGAGCTAGCTTATCTCATTTCCAAGTAGCATGTTCCTCTTTGGTTCATGTTGCTAGTTAGTTTAGGTTGTTTGTTTCGTTTTCTATGCACTTTAGGAATAGTGTTAGTTATAGAAACTCTTTGCATCTTTAAGGAACTAGACCATGAGACTCTAGGTTGAGTAGCAGTATATCAAAAGGTATCTGTGGGAATACGATCCGGACACATCTTGAGATTTCTTAATGTTTTAACTAACATCAGGACTAATGGTTCAAATGACAGCAGAATCGGAGCACAAATGGAGGAGATTTGCATGTTGGAAGCAGAAAATAGAGCATGCACACTGTACATGGGTGCACGCCATGCATCTCTTATTGACATGAGTGCTTAATTCCTGTCAATTTTTTAAAAGTGCACGATATGCACAGCGGGAAAGCCAGAAAATTAGTTAAGGGGGGTCGAAATTTGTAACACAAAATGTCAACTACATATAGTTAACTCTAAATCAAACTAAAAGTTAACCATATAATAATACTTAAGTGTCATACAATAGTAAAAGAATTTCCAATGCATCCTGTCTACAACAAACCACGAGAATGATTGTTGCCTACCTAATTAAAAATCGATGGATGAGCTTCAAATAATGATTGCTAACGATCGTCTTTTATCACTTTAATTTGTCCTATTTTTATGTTTCAGGATCAGTTTAACATTTAAAATAGGATTAGGACCAATACATAAGCCAAAATTATGAAGCAATTATATATTTGACCCTTCATAAGAGATTAGGCCGAATATATAATGTGGGTCAAATATATAAAAAGGGGAATTATGTACGAGTGGAGGGGGGAAGCGGTGGAGCACTAGGATTTGGAAATTTGATTTAAGTTATGTTTTGTTTTGGAATTAATAAGACTTAGACTTAGATTTGATAATGGGTTGGATACAAGGCAGATATCTCCTATTCGTTAACCTCTATTTTTGCCCATGAGTTTTACCCATCCTTCACCCATTAAGGTTGATGGATACAAGTTTTCTATGAAGCCCATTTTGTAGCGGATATCAGGTAAACATGTGATCGTCGATTATGCCTACTAAGATGATTTTTTTGACAAGAAACGTACAAAGATTTTACTGATTTCAATTAGGTCTTACATCATCTAGGTTGAGCTGGTCAATGTAAAACAAAGAAGTAATATCCACCCAAATATCATTGTCATCCCACAGAACGAAAGAATGTGCCAACATGTGAGAAGACCCATTTGCCTCACACTTGTAGTGTCCCCAACTAACCGTCTCAAACTCGCTCAAAAGTCTCCTAGACAAACAACTCCCATCTCGGTATGATCAAACACCCTACCATCAATTTTATGAATCACCTCAAGACAATCACTTTAAAAAAAAAAGGTTTGTATACCCTTGCTCCTTCACAAAAACTAATCCAAACTCTGCGGTCAACGCCTCAGCCATCTCCACCAAGAATTTGCCATTCGAGTCACGAGCAATCACACCACGACCAAAACCCTTTGGCTTAAACATACCCGCGTCCGAATTAATTTTCACCACTCTATGCTTGGGCCGATTCCACGAGATAGTAGCAGCCGGCACGTTAGTACTCATTCCACCCTCCTGAAATTTCCTAAAACCGGCCAACCAAGAAATGCTAGAGGATACAATTTCATCTTCTCCATTTCAAGACCCATTATATAGGTGACTGTTCCTCTCTTTCGAAATAAACCACAAAAGCACACACTTACCTTTCAAAGTATACAACACGACAGTCTTAGCAACAACACTAAACCACTCAAAACCGTCCACCTGCTGAAATTGTTCGAAACAAAATGCAAACTCCAAGCTACCTCAGATCGGTGAAGTTGAGACTCAGGAAGCCCACAGAACGGACATTCATCTCCAAAATTACGACCTCTTCTACTCATCTTCTCACCCGTTGGAAGGTTCCCTCGCATAAAACCCCCCACATAAAGTGTCGGACTTTAGGAGGAATGTGAAGACCACATTTTCTTCCAAACATTGGCCTCCCTTACTAGTTGAATACTCTCATCAACCTTAAAACCCTCAAGCGACAAAGCATAAATATCTTTAGTAGTCATTTTCGTACCTATTCCGGTGTCAGATTAAGCAATCTGCTTCTTCATCACCTCGCAAAGGAATTTGCATAATAGCTTTTGTCGTAGTTGTGAGAAAGTAGGTTTTAATTAATGCAAAATTCCATTATTCAGTATCTGGGTCCATCATATATATAACACTAGCATTATAAGAAATAAAAGAGGGAGCTAATGGAATGAAATTTTTTGGGAGAGTTGGAACCCATTTATCTCCTCAAACCTTAATCGGTCCACCATTATCCACTCTCCAAACAAGCCATTCCACAACAAGTTTTATGCCCTAATAATACTGTGTCAAATAAAATTTGCTAGATAGCCCACCTCTGCTTCCAAAACTGTTGAATGCTTATGGTATTTTGCCTTAAACATTCAGGTAGAATTTAAAAAATGTATAGAATTGTTTATTTTCTAGAATTCTATTCTTTAAAATGTAGATATTTCTTCTTTTATTTGATTTTATAAAGAAATGAGAGAATTAGGCCTCTTGTATAGATTTTACAACTGCTTAGAATCAAATTGAAACCAGAGAAATCTTGGAACCCCATCCCCCCTTCATATTTCGGAAAAACCAACTCCTCCTGATGGGTCCAATGGACACGTCTTTCATCCCCCTTATGTCCCCACCAAAAACTGGTTATCAACAAGTGTGTATATCAATAATCCCTCCGGCATCAAAAAAACTTGCATCGCATAAATGAGTTGGGCTTAGGAGACCGACTTAATAAGCACTTCTATTGCCACAACAGACATAGATCACTCTTCGCAACTCTTATGCTTGGATCAAACTCTCTCCTTCAAATACACAAATAGTTTTTCTTAGACCGCCTTACCTCCGTAACCAGGCCAAAGTACTTGTCATGCTTCTCCTCCTCTCGCATCTCCAACACTGAGCCAATCTGCAATCGCCCATGAGGATGAATATTCTTTGTGAAAGAAATCTCAGATTTCAGAAAAATCACCAACTATCCAGACTCTGCTTCATAATGCTTCAGATAAGCTTTAAGGACAATGCTTTCCTAAAGAGTAGCTTTATTAAAATAGAGATTATGTTCATTAAAAAGAGATGAGTAACCACAAATGCGCCACGCGCCACTTGCAGGCCATGCAGCTTCTTTTCACGACCGGCCTTAGAAATGGTTGCTGAAAGACCTTCAGCACAGCGAAAAAAGAGATAAGGAGACAAAGGATCTACTTCTCGCAGGCCCCTGCCAAGGAATAATTGCTCAGACTAATGCCCGTTAACAAGCACAGAAAAAGAGACTGACCGAACATACATCATGATCAACTGGATCCACTAATCAGCAACACCCAACCGCATGATCTGCTCCAAGAAACACCACTCAACTCTATCATATGCTTCGACATATCATTTTTGCCACCATATAATGGAATTCTTCATATAATGGAAACTTTCAAAAATAGCCATCACATTATCTACAATAAACCTACCCGGAACAAAAGCGCTCTGCTTAGGAGAGGTGACACGATCCAGAATAAGTTTCAACCGATTGGCCAGGATCTTAGCAACCACCTTATATAAAAAATTACACAAACATTGGGCCTAAAATCTTTAGGAGATTCTGGTGCCTTCACCTTAGGAATTAGAGAAATAAGTGCATAGTTAAGATCAGCTGGCTTTTTCCTCTATGAAGAATCCTGAGCACAACATCCTCAACATCATTCCCAATAATAGGAAGTATTTACAGAAGAAAGAGGTTGACATACCATTTGTACCCAGAGCCTTTCGACCACCCATTTATTTCAAAACTACAACTACTTCCTCTCCCAAGAAAGGCCAGAGCAACTCGAAGTTATCATCTTACGAGATTTGTAGAGAATAGGGGTCTGAACCGGGAAAATTATCGCGAAGACACTATGAAACTTCCTCTTGACCAACAAAGAAACGTACCGCTTCATTCTTCAGCTTCCAAATCGTATTTCTTTTCCGTAGCAGAAACATTTCTATGAAAAAGTAGTATTACGATCACCTTCTTTAAGCACAATTCATTTTCTCTCTTTGATTCCAATATGATTCCTCATTATATTCAAGCTTACAAAGCTCAGACCAAAGTTTTCGATGTTGGAGAAGGGTAGTGGAAATCCACGATCGATTCTCCAAAGCACAAAGAGCACGATCAATCTTAAATTTGTGCTTTTGAAAGTGAAGAAAAGCGATCTTACTCCACGAGTCTAAACATGCTCGACAACGACCAAGGTGAGCAAAACTGTCACCCCCTCCTGGACTCGTCCATGCTTTCTAGATAACCATTCGAAAATCATCATGCTTCGTTCAAAGCAGCTCAAACCGTAATGACCACTCCCACTTGATTTCCTTATCCTCCAAAGCACGAGTGTCACATTGGATTGGCTTAGGATCTGAACAAAAACAGTCAAGATGACTAATTTGAAAAGTCCCAAACTGATAAATCCACTTTTGACTAGCCACAAACCACTCAAGACGCTCTTCAAGAAAATCCTCCTCCAAACAGCTTTATCCCACGTGAACGGATATCCCTGAAAGCGAATATCCTATAAATTTCAATTAGATAAACAAGCAACAAATTTCTCAATAGTCCTCTATGCGGTAATGCACCCATGCACCCTTCAGACTTCTCAAGGGTGGAAGCCACCTAGTTAAAGTCTCCCCCCACACAACCACATACCATCCCATTGAGTCGAAAGCTGACAAAGAAGGTCCCACGCCAAAACTTTATCCGTTGACTCAACCCAACTATAGATACCACTGAATCTCCACATGAAATCATTAGATTCTTTGACCTGTAATCAACATGATAAAGAGAACTTGACATTAATTCCAAACTAACTTCTTCTTACCACCAGACACTAACTCCCCCTAAACGGTTACGAGTAGACAAAGTGCTCGACCAACAATGTCCAAAACTAAATCCGGTGTCACGTTATAACTTTAAATTTTCTTCGACTATTTGCTTAGTCTCAAACAAGAACACCGCCTGAGGGGAAGCTTGTCATAGTAATGACAAAAGAGATTTAACGATGTGTTTATTCCCCAAACCGCGACAGTTATAACAGACAAGCCTCGCCAGAAGGGGATAGGTCCCCCACACTATCAACAGAATATTGTCCATGCAACGTGCAATTGATTTTCTTTCTAAGCATTACATTTACCTTTATTATTGTGTTTCACATTCGACCCACTGATTGCGAAACCTTAGATTCAATATGAGGTTTGAGTAGATGGGCATGATGACTAGCCACAGAAGGTTGGACCGAAGGTCGACCCTAGACAACCTCCACCCATGTTGAGACATGAGTGTTTGGATTCAAAACAAAAGATTGACCTAGATCCAAAGAACTTCCAGTCAGAGCCGGTAATGTTTCTTTAACATTATCTTTAAAGACATCAGCATTACCCATTGGAGTAGCTTCTCTCTCACCATCTTATAAAATATAAAAAGGACTCGGCATCATAAGGGGTTTTTGGATGCCACGAGTTTGAGTGGGTTATGTCTTCGGAATATTATGCATTAAAGAACCTCCCCGCCGGTCCCACTTAGCAAAGTTAGAGCGAGAAATCATATAGTCAAGATATATCGACTCTGGAGCTTCCACGGTAGTGGGGACATCAGGTTACCATCAGGCCCACAACAGGAAGGATAGTGCGACAATTGCCTTGATCAGTAGGTGCACCATATCTTTCACAAACCGTGCATAAATCATTAAGACCTTCATAGCCGATAAAATAAGAAACTCCTTCCAGCTTATATTTTGAGAGAAGCGACTTAGTTAAGTTAACCTCCACGCATACCCTAGCAAACTTAGTGCGGGCTCCCTCATTTGTAGCACAGTTAACTCGTATCGGTTCGCCTATCTTACTTGCAATTCTCATAACCACAGCAGAATTGAAATATTCCACAGGAAGATCCGGGAGTTAAATCTAAACCATAGTGGTCGTAACTTCATTCTTCCAAGAATTAAACCCCGTATACCATCGTTGCACCGCAAGATAAATCTCCCCATGCCTCCTAGGTCCCTCGAAAGAGTCGTCTCATAGTCCTCCTTCTCCAGAAAATGAACGACGAAATAGCCATTATTTAGGTATGAGATTTGTACGCCTCCTATCTTCACCCAAAGAAAGTTGAGGCGTCAAGTGAGTGGTAAATACGAGATCCTCCTTCCAAGGCCTTTCAAAATAAGCGATGACCTTACTCCCGTCGAAAAGTAAGTTTTTCAGCCGCAGTAAAATAGATGGAAGGACATTAGATTTATCTTTCCAATTTAATATACAGTGTTGGTTTATTCATATGTGAAATTTAGATATGAACATTACACTTAGAAATCATATTAATTTTGTGATATGAATTTATAAATGGATAAACCTAACATCATCCATCATTATTTTAATTGACGTGAATTGTTCGGTGCACCCTTAATGTGACGCTTACGTAACATGTTGCAAAGCAATGACTAAGCCGTTTGCATGGCTTTGAAGAATTAATTTCTAATTAATCTCATAATATTTTGTATAAACAGTTAAGTATAAGCATTTTTAATTATTCCAAAATAAATAATCAAATTTATTTCATTAATAATTTGAAGGGATCGATAGAAATCAATCATTCCAGCAACTATTACAACAAATTTACTGATTATATATCGATTTTCTAAGTTATTAGATTAGGATTCAATTAGGAATCTTCTAAATAATGACAATTAGGGTTCTAGCTCTACAATACACCGATTGCTATTCTTATCACTGCTGGATTTTGCAGTCTTATTTTTGTTCTTAATTATTGTTGGGGTTGGTGTGGGGATGTGAATGGAAATGATTGAAAATCTAATCGGTTTTACTTCGACTGTCCGACCAGTTTCAAGAAGGAAATAAAATTCCTTAAGAAAAGATTGTAAATTCGATCGTTCTGATTTGTATTTATTCATTTATTCATCGTTCACATATTATTTAATATATGTTCATGTTTTTTGTTCTTATCATTTAACTGCGGATACAATATACAGTACTCCGGTAGAAACAATTATCCCAACTCCCAACTCCATCCATCCCCAACCCAAGGTGTACCGACCCAAAGCTGTTGTCGACGCCTACAGTGAATATTAGGCTCTTTGTGGTTTCAATCTTGCAGTTTTGCATTCCATTCGACTGCGTTCATAGCAGATCTGTCAAGCTGATCATTCCTAGAATCGGCGAATTCGACAAGAAATACCCAGATCTGCAACTGCCGATAATAATGGAGTCGTCTGAAATTCTGCTCGGTAATTAATATCCCCACCGTAACAATTACTCTAAGAGGTTGTTCGGCAATTTGATGCTCAAACGGATGCTGACAACACTGATTAAAGATGACGAGTTTTTCACTTTGTAATACCTTCTGATTATCAACCGCTCCATGCGTACAAATGTGGAGTAAAACAGGGGAAGAGTCAAATATGTGAAACTCCTTGAGTTTGAATAAGTGTATTTGTATTTGCTATTTGAAATACTAAATTGTAGTTTTTTATGAGACTTGAGTTTTGCATATGATTTCAAATCAAATACAAAGTTGTATTTGATCCCAATTCTTTTATAATTTTAAATATAAAAAAAACTGTGGTGATTTGAAATACAAAAGCTACGAATGACACTCTAGCAACCTGAAGCTAGACTAGGAATTTCGAAAACGTATGTCAGCAAACTGTAGGCTACCGGCATTACCTTCACAACTGTAGGCTGCCAGCAAACTCTGCCGCCTGAAGTCATGGCTGTCATCGGCTAGTACTTCCGCCGCCATCCTCAAGCACTTCCGCCGACATGACCGTGTCACGATTACCTTTAATTTATAAGTAGAGATTCATTATCATATCGGTATAAATTGTGTTCAATTCACCATTTTAGGATAGATCAAATTTAATACATTTCTTTCCGAGTAACATAGTTTCTTTTGCTAATTCTGGCATGTTAGTGATAATATTAGTTATAAAAACTCTTACAACTTGTGTCGTATCAGACCATGATCCGTCCGGTTGAGTAGCAGCTTATCGAAAGGGACCCACGGAAAAAACGACACTTGTGTGTAACCGTAATAAGTGACATCATGATCTGGGATGGAGGGGAATCACTTGCTAAACCATTTGGCGAGTAGATCCTGGTGGACTACATCACTGCGGTACCATCTTCTTTGAAAGCTTCAAATATCTTCTAATTGGCCAAAATCATTTAGAGGGCTTTCACTCAGAAAAAGTTGACAAGGTGCAACAGTTTTTCCCATAAGACTATTTGGACTAGAGGTGCACCTACAAAAGTGCAAAGTTTATGTTGGAGAGTTTTTCTGAAGAAGATTAATGTTATGATGGATAGATAATTTTGAAAGGCAAAGGTTAGTTCGAAAAATGTCCATCTATGAACTATTTCAGTCATCAATGAACGAGGTAATTTCGTCTTAGAAAGGTATGATTGTACCCCCAACCTTGTAAACTGCTACGGATGTTGTCTTACATATTGCCTTGTGGTATGTGTGGAGGATAGAATTTTCAATGATAATGTAAAGAGTTGAAAGACGATAATGAGGAGAAGCATGTTTAATATGAACATGTGCATGTGTTTTCTTTTTAGACAAGTAGAGGCAGTGGAACTCAAGTTGTTTTTTTATCCTGGATGAACGATATGTTGGGGGTCTTCTGTGGGGGGAGGTTTGTACTCTCGGTTCTTGTTTTCTTTGTTTCGCTAAGTTGTTGTTTCTTTTGTCATTTACTCCCATCAACTCGGAAATCAAATGGTAGATAGCTTAAGTTTTGTGTCATTGCGTAGCCTTCGATGACAATTCCCGTCAAGGAACCCCGACAAAACATCAACACTTTAACCATTAGTTTTTTTTCTTTACATAACAAACATCGTCATAAAATAGGCAAATTCACTATTGATGTTACCTTATTGTCCCCGATCTTTTTCATATGGCACATTCAATAATTTCGATGAAAGCCAACAAAAATATCGGCACAAAATATTTTATATAGGCTTTAACCAATTTAACCCCAAGTAAAAATAATATTGAAATGAATTTAGGTGAATTGGAATAACTTTTTTGCTAATAATATAATAATGAAATCTAACACTAAAACGTCAAAAATCTTAATCATGTTATGAATATTATAATTATGTGTATGAATGCCCATTTGTAACTCTTACATTTGTAACTCCTATACATTGAACATGAGAATGAATATCCTATTTAAGTGTAGTTATACTAGTGATGTATAGGTTATGAATTCTAGAGCCTATAAATAGTGCTCTCTTATACTATCTTCATACATCAATAAGAATACTCTTCTCCTCCCATATTCTTGCTCTTCTTCCTTTTAGTTTCTTAACAAATCACTAATAATACTTTTCCCGCATGGATTATTGTAAAGAAAAATAAAATGTTAGAATTTTTTAATATTAAGCCTAAGATCTCTTTGCCTTAATTGCTAATCGAAATATGGATAATACTTTTGTTTTGTTGAACCAATTCAGTGGTAAATTAGTCAATGACATAAATTATTTTATTCCTTATCATTTATTTAGATGCAAAGAGTTTCAAATTTATTGGAAACAAACAATGTATTTCAATTTCCTCTCCAATTCTACAAACTCCAATTCCTCAATTTCACATTTCTACTTTTCCTCTATTTGACATTCCTGTTAAACAAACGTACCCTAAATTATATTAGAAAACACAAAGAAAGTGGACAAAATCAGTTTCCATATATAGATTGAGGGGGAGTAATCTCCAATCTTCCACGAGTTCTCCTACGGAAAACTCACATGATCTTTGACCTCTAAAGCCCCTGAGATTGAAGGAAGGAAAATGAAGAGAGGGTTAAGGTGTATGTTTTGGATTTTATCTTTCATCTTTCCTTTCCAAACTAAACAAATGAGAATAATGAGTAATGATTCCCCTCCAGGGAACAAGTGGGCGATGACTATCAAAGATATTAGGAGTCATGTGATGTAGATCTGACAACTTAAATCTCTTGGGGTTAAAATGAAAATTATGATTCCCAATCCACACAATACGGCTGCATAATATTCATCGGAAAAAACTCCGTTGGTCACGACTCACGATTGTCATACTCTGTCACCAAAGTTGTATATACATAAAAAAAACAAATATTTTGTATTGTATTTATTCATGTCATATGCACCACTATACTCATGTGTATTTTATACGCCTCACGTTGTCACGTGTACCTGACATGTACAAACAATATGTATGTGATCTATGACATATATTGTACGATAACGTAAATAGTGTATATAAAGCATGCATTGCATACAAAATTTTAGAAAGTGTCGTTTATAAAAGAACAAGTACCATGTGAAAAAACAGCAGAAATTGTTACCGCAAAAAAAGAAATCTATAGAAATATATCCCAATAATAGCGTGATTTGATGACTGGTTTTATGAAAAATTAAAGATGCGAGGATATGAACATTGCACTGGAAATATTTCAGACCTCTAAAACGTGGCAAAAGTTTGGTCACAACTATTTTCCAGTACGGGAGCTCCACTTCCGCATATCAGAGCAATTAATCGCATTTGTAAAATGTACATAGGTCAATTCTAAATTAAAGGGCCTAAATCGTCTTTTATGTTTGGGCTAAATCACAAACTAATTTTTGATGTATCAAAAATAACGTTAGCGTTCTTTTTGTTATCAAATGTTACAAATTAGTCCTGGAGGACCTCTCTGTCTAAACGTCTATTAAATATGCTGATGTAGCATTGTATATAGGTCCACTCTATCTTATGTGGCACTTCCACTTCAGCTAAAACCAAACCACGATTGAACTGAACCCATATGGAGGCAGCAATAGTGGATGATCGAGAGGAAGACGTCGGGAAGAAAGAGAGCAAGAAAAATGAGAAAGATGAATATTTTGTCCAATGATTTTGTGTACGGTTCAAACTGGTTGAATGATGTGTTAAGTTTACATAGATTATTTAAATGACTCAATTTACTGATTATGTTTATTTAACAAAATATTTAGATGAAAATTAATTTTTGGAGGAATGCTTTAAATTCATATAAAAACACATCAAAATTATTTTATATACATTGAAGACTAATTTGTGATTTGATTTAAATATAGGGGACAACTTATGCTAATTATAGTAAATTAACTTTCTTGTCCATCTGAATCTGCCTTAGTTTCTAGTCTTTTAAAAAGTAACCCAATGGTTTAAATTTGAAGTGGATGGTATCAAATTCCTCTCTTCTTCGGACTTACTAGAGTGGGTAACTGTTAGGGTGAAATGATGAAAATCATAATCATAGAAAATAATAAACTAATTCATATTATTATAGAATATAGTAAATTAGTTGAGTAGCTATAGTGAACTAGTTTAGGGTATTGATTAGGTTATAATCTAAAAATAATAAACTAGTTTAGGCTACTAATGAGATTATGATATAAAACAAATAGTGAACTAGTTCAAATATAATGAACTAGTTTAGACTATTATAAAAAAATGAAGTAACTAAAAAAACCCCTACTGTCATTCATAATTTGAAAGGAAAGTTCAGAAAGAACTAATACAAAAAAATATGGAAGTTAATAAAATAAAAATGAATTAAAAGAAAAAAAATATTACAGACTAATTAATTATCTATCTATTTAAATAAAAATAAAAGATTAACAATTAAAATTAATTATCTAAATTATTAATAATTTTTACCATCTTACTCTATCCACTCCAGTTTAAATTTATATTTCATTATCTTTTACTCCTAAAATAAAAATAATTTTTATCATCTCACCCTATCCATTACCGTTTAAACTTATATTTCATTGTCTCTTGGTCCCAAAATAAAGCTAAGTTAATGTAAAAACTAAAAGAGTACTCAATTAACTCAACTAGTTTAGTCCGACCAATTGAAGACAGGCACCTTACTGAAAGTAAGGTGGTGATTCACAACATAAATTAATCCAGTCAAGTTATAAGTTATAACCTATTCAACTTCTGACACGATAAGCCACCACAAGTCAACAACTTGCAATTTTTCATTCGATTCACTGGCATATTTTATTTAGTCAATAACTTTAATTGTCAAAAGTCGAAAAAATCACTTTATTTAGGAGTGTCGTTTCGTTCAAATTTAAAAAATTGGTACATTAATAAAGTTATATATCGATAATTTACATATACTAAATTTAGATTTAGATACGACAAACAAACACATATAATATAGCTTGAAATGAAGTAAAAATTCAACCAATCTCCAAGCCTTCTGATAATCAGATTGATCATAAACTCAACTAAATCCTAATTATACACCAATTTCAGCTATAACATTCCTAAAATAGTAAAACAAATCATACAGCCACAGAAACACATCCCTATATGCGACCAAACTAATACCAAACCAACCCGATTTGTTATAGTACCTTAACTACGCTCAACCAAACACCCATTACCCCCAGTAACTGATATGACGGTTTGACACCTCTAGATAGTCTGGATTGGTTTTATATCAGAAGAATTAGGCTGCTTCTTTAAACAATCCAGAACAACTTGAAATCGAGGTCTAACCATGTCTCCAACCAGCCCAATTACCCAGTCAACCAAATAAACACAAATATGAACAGAACAAAACAAAATAAAAAGTTTAAGACAAAAGCAGAGACTCTGACTCGGACGCAATTGACGCCCAACTAATAGTACCAGAGAGATTTTTCAATTTCGTTTCTTGCAATTTTTTTTTTTATCGATTGCAACAAAACTCAGATATATAACTTTCATATATTTTCTATATACAAGGGACTGTTTGGAGTAAAAAAATGGAAAATTAAATGTAAAATCCAGATCTGAGTCCTCCGTCGCCGGTTAAAAAAACAATTCGGAGACCAGTTCAAACAAAAAAATAGAGGCTCGACAAATTAAGACTCAACCGCCATAGACATGACACTGAGTCGGCTTGGACGCGGTTGGAACGCCGTTCTCCGCCTCTGCTGATGAGATGAAGGACGGATCAACGCCGCAAGCGCTCGCTTCACCAAATCGCCTCCTTCCACGCCAGCTATCCTCACTAGCGAGTTCGTCATCGCAGATCTGCGAGCGTTGAGGCGGTTGTTCGGCGACGAGTGGTGACCGCTTCCGCCGCTCTGATTCTTGTGGAGGCTACACCGAAACGATCCAGGATGCGTCGTAGGAGAGCACATACACGTCTTCTTTGGAACCGGCTGCTTCCTCACCACATGAGGACGACTCCTGGATGGACTCACCGTCGAGATTGACCGATTCGGAGAGACCGAGCGGTCCAGAGAGAAACAGACGGCGGAGGCTGACATAGTAGGGCCGCCGTAGAGGCTGACGCGTGGAGGGGACGCAGATCTGATGTTGTTCCCCGCAAGGAAAGTAGACGAGCGAGAAGCAAAACTGGTGCTGGATGATGCGAACGCGGTGGAGGAGGAGGACGGAGAGGATTGATTGTAGGATGAGATGGTGAATCTGCCGGACTGAGAGCTGTATGAGCGGTGGTTTATTGACCCGCCGCCATTGCTGCCGACGGTGGAGCGCCTGGAGGTTTGGCTAGTTGTAACCGCCATATATATTTCCGTGACTTGACCAAATAGCTTTGTGAGTTGACTGAGTGAGAGAGGAAGGAGGAAATTGATTCAGAATTGCGCAAAACCTAGCTTATGTCGACCTATGAATTTATACTATTTTGGAGTCAAAACGGAGTCCCGTGATTTCCTCGTATTTGCATCTCCAAGGCTTATCAATCTTCTGAATTTGCTAACGTGTCCCTCGAGTTTATAATTATTCCTTTTCAACTTTTCCTCCAAGCAACGGTTATTTAACTTATTTTCGTATTTCTAATTTACTTTTCATTTTTTAGATTAGGTTATGTGTGCACTTATTGCAACTATTAAGGCACATTGAATCTATCCTCAAAATTGTAATTAAGTAGATTCCAGTGTTGCGCATTAAATGGCTATTGCCTTCAGCATTTACAAAGAAACAAGAAATAGAATGTCAACATTTGTTTTTCGTTGAGTTTTTTACGGGAATCTGTTGCAATCTTATGGATAAGATGAAATTGTTATATCATTTAGTTTAAACTGATCAATAAAGAAAATAGGCGGTCGATCCATCTGAATAATATAATTATTTCATCTGGCGTTATTGTGAGTCATAATATAGGCCGCCTCATTTGCTTCACGACGACAATATTGTAAATTTGTAGAATGAAACTCGTTCATGAGCCTCCTGATACTTCTGCATAGAACCCCAAACTGTTCTCTCATCGCCTAATGCATTCACACGTTTAATGAGGTCCAAACAGTCACACTCCAGGATAACATGTTTATAGTTATGTTGTTTAGCTGCCTGCATAACCATTTCTACGGCCACTGCTTTCGCCAAATCTGGCTGCCAGTCTCCTGAAATTTATTCACACCAGCGATCTTGAAGACACCATCTGCATCACGAATAACTAGACCTGCTTCCATACCCTCTCCCGGAAAAGATCCCCAAGTCCGTATTAATCTTAATGCAACCAAAACACGGTTTAAGCCATCGTTGTCCGACCCCACAAGTAGGCTCTGCAGCGTTGCAATGCTGATTTGATTTGTAGTCATCAAGATAAGAAGATGCTCGGTGGATAATGTCTTCCTCATTCAAGCGTTGGCCATTAAACAATTGTGCGTTGCGCTCTTTCCAAAGGAACCAAAGCAGAGTGCCCCAAGATTCAAGTTCAGAAACTGTTGCAGTTTCCATACCACCTTTTGTCCACTCAAGGCAGTCTATACATGGCCGCAACAAGAAGCCATTAGCCACTAGGGATAATCTCCATATTTTGGACGTCCATTGGCATTCCCCGAATAACTAGATCTTAGATTCTGAAAGTCCACAAAAGGGCATTCATCACCCGCCTTCTGACTCCGTTTGGATAATAGGTCTCCTGTAAAAAGAGCATGTCGCATAAACCTCCAAAGAAAGTGTCTGATTTTTGGTGGAATAGCAAGCGACCAAACACACTTCCAAATTGTTGGTTCACTCGCTCGTCGAGATTCATTTGAGCAAATTAAGGGGAATAATATCTTTTCTTTTTTCCTTAAAAAACACCTTAGATATAATGCACCTAACCTTCCTCCACAATTAATATGTTTTTAAAAATACAAAGTACAACGTATCTAAGCCAATAGGCCAACCATTAATCTGTGATTGGAAAATTTTACACACACAATGGCATCTCGTGCCCGATATTAACAAAATAATCTGCTGCATGATTGCCTTCACGATAAACGTGAATGAACTTGATTAAAGCTCATGCCTAGGGTCTGTTAAATTCTTAGAGTTCTTGAGCCGCGTAGTTCACTAACGGGTAGTTGGGATCAATGTCGTCCCATTCAGTCATCACTTCTACTTATGTAGACTTTTGAGGGTCCACAAACAAGGTTTTTTTCCCTAGGGATCATTTCGATATGCTTCTACTCAATCTAAGGTATCACACTCTAGTGCTTAAAAGTTTGCAATGGTTTCTATGAACTAAAACTATAACTAACATGCAAGAATTGAACAATTGAACTAAATAAAGCAAACAAGTCACAAGTGATGATCAAACGGGAGAATGTATGTTACTTGAAACGGAAGTGATCAAGCTCAAACGATGTAAAACATCAATTTGGACACACTAAACACCGATATGACAATGAATTTCCACTAGATGTACTCGTAAGAATTTATGGCACGGTCATACACATGAACTGCCATGAACTACCCCAATTGATGCTTTGTCTACACTCAGTTAGAGTGAATAAATGATGAACACTAAGTGTTCGACAAAATGCATAGGTGATAGGATCAATTTAAAGACCTTACAAACACTTAACTAGAATTGCAATGCGGTCATATTTCAACTAAAAGTTGCTGGAAAATACGCTAGCAAAGAAACCCATAGCCATCCTTCATCATTTTTGCGGCAAGGACCTAAAGAACTATGAAACTCTTAGTATAATTGAGTTAAAATAAAGATTTTTCGACTAAACAATGTTGCTGGAATTTTTTAAACAATAGCAAAAAAGTCAAGTTTTTCAAATAGAAACTTTTAAAACCCCTAGATTACTACTACAATTTCAGTAACAAAACAAACCAAACATCCTATGCAACTTATAAACAAAACAGAGATCAACAAAAAGAGACAAGCCTAAGTTTTTTTTAACAGCGTTTTCCTATTACTCCCAGTCTCTCCGCCGCCGCCGCCGACCGTGAGTCTTCTTCCTCTCTGCCGATTCTCAACCATAAACAGAAACACAAACAAACCCAAACAACAAAATAAGGTCAGAAAAAGGATTTAGTAAAGATATCAAACTCTAGATCTACAGATCGGGGCTTGCATGTCACCGGAGGACTCGCCGGAGCCTCCGACGACGACATGCAAGCCCAGATCTGGGCAAAGTCAGCAAAAACGCGAGTCAGAGAGGGGTTCCATAAATTTCTTTTACCTTTTCTTTCTTTTTTTGTTGGTGAGGGCTGAGAGAGAGGAGGTGAGGCGGAGGCGGCCGCCGCTGAGGAACATAGAAGAACATGAGAAAGGAAGGGAGAAAGAAAAGAGGAGGAGAAGAGAGGAGAAAGGAAGGAGGGGAAAAGAAGAAAAACAGAGGGAGGGGGAGAAGGGCGGCGGCGGTGTCTCGGCCTCCGCCTCTGTCGGCGAAACTGAGAGTGAAGAAAGGAGGAAGAGAAGGGGAAGAAGAGGAGGAAGAGAAGGGAAGGAAAAAGAAGAAAAGGAAGAGCCGCGCCGCCGCCGCTGCTGCCGTTATCGTCGGCGGTGGTGAGGCGACATGAGGGTCGTCGGCCGAGAGGAAAAAGAGGAGGGGGAAGGAGAGAAAGTAGAGATTTTTAGATTGAAGGCGAGGGAATTGAGAGGGAAGAGGAGAGGAGAGGGAGTGAGAGGATGTCAAATGAGTCGTTTTTCAATTTATGAGAGCTTTTTATAAGGCCGGTTAGGGTTAGAGGAAATTCACTTTTTACCCCCTGACTCCCTTCTTCAGCGCACAAATTCCCGAGAGCATTTTCTTCCTTTCATGCGTCTGGTCGAACCATGGGTAACCAGTCCGACCAGGTTGACGCGCGCGGGTTGTGCTTCTTTTACCCGCCATCTCGGCCCGGAGTTCGGTTGGGCCTACCTTGAGTTAGGGCCCATCTCGAGTTAGTGAATTCAATCACATTCATGTCTCATTAATGCCTTATTAAGAGTGGAATAAAACTGAAATAAGTGTGAAATAATAACAAAGCATGAGGGCTTCCTTCCTAAACTTCCAACATCAAAATAACAAAATAAATGTCTTTTCATAAATAAAAAATGAGCATGATAAGGTGGTTTACACAATAATAAAAATTATGCAAAATCGTCAAATCAACTTTTCCAAAGGCGAACTACGTGGACTTTGATCCCAAAAGATTGGGTACGTAGGCAGTCGTAAGACTCGAGTCCAAACAATTAAATAAATAAAATACTCAACTAAAAATATTTATCAACATAAAACAAAATTTCCACTAGAGTGGGAATTCGTAAAGACTTATAATTGAATAAAAATATTCTCGTAGTACCGGTTTACCGGGCGTTGCGGGGTGCTAATCTTTCCCCGCACGTAACCGCCTCCCGAATTCAGGAACTCTGTTCCGCATACCTGATCTAACTCGCGTTCAAACAGACATGGGTTATGTCGAAAGTGTCCAATCCGCTTCAAAAGATTGGTGGCTACTCCAAACCGATTTCAAGCCATCGATGCCGTGTACGGAAATGTTCACGACAGATGGTGACTCCGCTGGGGACCCCTAGGAACTCTCCGAAGGAGGCTAACTACAAAAATAAAATCTCGATAAGTTTGGATGGTTAATTTATTTGACGTGGCTTTACTTTCCCTATATGGGCTATTTAATTTCCAGTACTCATGCTAATGCATGCTCTATACTCGAGGTTCACCGTTAGGTAGAATTTTGAGTGAAGTAGCGTTTGGCTTTACAATAGTAAGGGTGCGTGAACACTCATCCCAGTATTGAGTCATACGAGGATTAGCTATATTCGCCTCATGTATTACGCCTAGAACCCTCCCTCAGCCTGCCTAGGATAGAGTCTCATGAAATCCGTTCGACGGCTCACAACCTAAAAAAGCCAAGAGATAGGGAATTTATATGATTTAATGTTGTTATTACTCAACTTGCGTGTTTTCTCTTGGTTCTCTTTTGTGATCATTATTAAATATGAGCATGCATCATATCACGCATTTTATTTCTCAAAAATCAAGGTTTGTTGTCCAAATCTAATCCCTAGATTTATATGCCCTTTGTCATTAGATGAATGTGTTTGGCGAGCTTGAGCCCTTCTGGTCGCTCCTCCAGTTACCCTTGCAAAGGGAGATCGCGGAATGGACGCACCCCAAACGAAATTCGTTCATTGTTGAAGCTTGAAGGATGATTACACAGCTTAGAAACGGGCGAGTGGGCACCCTGATCCGACATCTTGATTGGCATCCGTGCTACATGGGCATGAACAACTTCATTCCGTCGTACTGCTACGACTTCTTCCCAGCTGAAGCTCGACTCCTGTTGGCATTCATGGTAAGGAATAGGACCATAGGGGTAGTATTTCACATGACACAATTGACAGCTTGTGTCACCAAATGGGAGGCCAATGCTGAGATTGTCACCCGTTTGGGTAGCTGGCTTAATAACTTCTTAACCATAAGCGAGTGGAATACATTCCTACAACAGGAGTGGCCGAGGGAATACATGTTGTTCACCTTTCACATATAAAAAGTTACTAATTACTAGGAGGATGAGCTGGCAGTGATGGAAAGGAGTCACGTTCTCTTTGAGGGTTCTTGGCCGACCAACCTAGCTATTCACCTCGAAGACTACCCTATTCATTGGGTGGAAATGAAACGACTGCTGATGGTGGTAAAAAATATAGAACGCGACTCAATCTGGACCGTCTTGCAGTTAGCCGCTAGCTACTTCTACGATGGCAGAATCAAGGAAAGCACTGGGATCCTCTCGGAGATATAGATCAAGAACACCTTCTACCTCGAGGCACAGTATAACCCATCAGTCATCAGGGATGTCAACTTCAGGAGAAGCTTTTGGATACCACTGTACGGAGCCGGTTTGTTCATCATAAATGGGGAGGGTAGTGGCTAGAGATCGGAAACAAAATATTTAATGTTGTTCCCAATTTTTTATGTATCGTGAAAGAACCGTGGTAAGGATGTAGACGGGTAGCGCAAGCGTAGTATAACAGTGGGAAGTAGACAAGACGCTATGTGGCGCCTCTCCGGTTTTTAGGTTTTAGCCGAATATCGCAAGTTTTGTAATAGTAAAAGGGTAAACCACAACGAAAGCACGCACGGTGGCATGCGTCAAACTCTCGGCATCGCTTGCAAATTTTGGGGCATATGAAAAATTATAATATTATCGGATTAAGCAACCTCCTAATTTCTACTAATGGCTCCGTGCATGATTCTCGGATTTGTGTACGCGCAACAAACCTTTGCATTTATGCATTTTCATTCGCCTTTGTTTGTTTAAAAAACTTATTTTACATTTCCTGACGTTCGGTCAATGTTTTAGGTATCAACATCACAAAGCACCTATTTTATTGCCTAGTTTCATCTTGTAAAGTATGGCAGGCTTCATAAAACTGTTGATGAGGAAGAATATGTTATGTGGTCGGCTAAGCAACAACGTGAAGCGTACGGCGATGAACCACCGCCGTACCCTCGCCCCAAACCAGCCAAACTGTATCGGTGTATGAAACCGATGTGTTAAGGGGCACCTGGTCAATGTTCACCGATAAAGAGAAAGTGTTGTTTGGTGAGAGATACGGATGTCTGTTCGATCTGATCAACACCTCGTTCCTAAGAGTTATGATGTTAGAACTCCTCAATTATTGGGATCCATAGTTTCATTGTTTCACAATCAATGACATAGATATTTCGCCACTAGCCGAGGAATATGAATCAATCCTCCGTCTCAGGGACCTCCCACTTGGCAAGGTATACGCAACTCTATCTAGACCCAAGATCGAGAAGTCCCTGTCTCGCATTCTGGGGATGACTAAAGATAAGTTGAAGGGCCAAATTCAAGTTATGAGAATTGATTAGTATTTACCCATCAGGTACTTAGTAGGATACATCCGTAACAGGAGCACAACATGTAATGGGAGAGTCAGTGCTTTGGCACTAATCCTCTATGGAGTAGTACTGTATCCCAACGCGATACACTTCATTAGTGAAAACGCTATCTGAGCTTTCGTGGCAGAGTACCACAAGGCAAACCCCACGTATACAATCCTAGCAGAAACTTTCGTGGGTCTTGATAGCTGCTACCAACTAGCCAAGGAAACTCTATACGAAAGCTCTTTCTTGTTAGTCACATGGATCTTTGGGCATTTGAAGCCATCACCAGAGCTGGGAATACCTAATGTATGTTACAACAAAGCTTTCCACAGATTAAGCAGCACAATTAATGAGTTTATCCAAGTCGTAGGAGGGTACAAGAATGCCACACCAAGCCAATGGGAAAGGTATTTTCCACCTTTGAAGAAAGTAAGCTCAACTGGACAGCCCCGTGGATGACAAACATGGATGTACTGTATAAATGTGGGGATAATCCTTGGATCCCTATGCTAGGACCAAGAGGTTGCATAGCATATGCTCCTACCATGTTCAGAAGACAAATGAGATGTCTACAATTCATACCAAATCCTTGGATCCCTATGCTAGGACCAAGAGGTTGCATAGCATATACTCCTACCATGTTCAGAAGACAAATGAGATGTCTACAATTCATACCAGACACAAAAGGGATGGGGGAAGCTAATGGCGACCACGAAACCAAGATAGAAGCGGCACTCATGAGTTGGAAAAGGCAAGGAGGACTGAGTGCATGCTGAGTTGCACAGAAACGAGGGATATCCACGACTGAGTGGCTGATGATTATCCTGAATGGCAAGAGGTTCGTGGGAGCAGGTAATCCACAAAATTCCCAAGGGGAGGGTGTAAGAAGAGAATGGGGGCGTCTACTTCTCGAGATTTCGGAGTCAGTGTAGAAGAGTATGACGATCTGAAGAGTAAGTTTGAAGACCTCCAGATTGAGAGTCACAAGCTGAAAGGCAGCTAAAAGCTAAGGAGGGACAGCTGAGTTTGGCAGAGGCGGATAATAGGGATCAGAATAGGATAATTAGGAAGTTAGAAAAGGGAGACCCAAAACATAGGGGTGCCGTTGAATGCCAGAGAGATGAGATTCACCGATTAGGGGCGGTGGTCGGAATGCTTCAGCAAAAAGTTAGGGAGTATGAGGAGAGAACCAGTTCACTAGAAAGAGAAGTACAGGAACGAAGGCAAAAAAAGATGATATTCACATAGTGATGTAAGCTATGGGTAGGATGAAAAAATTATAGAAAAAACGGTGCGCTTTTTGGCAGCAGACGTCGAATACCACATGGAGATGATGGAAGCCGTGGGAGAAAAATACAGGGAGACAACAACCTTCTTAAGCCACCTCTACGAAGAACTAGCTTCGTACATAAATATGTCCAGAACCGAAGTTAAATTTCTGAGTTATAGTTTGTACTCTCCTTTTGTGTAATAAATAAGTGATCAATGTGTCATGTTTTGGGTTGTAAAAGCTGTGTAGTAATAAGAACTGCGGATGTCAGTAATGTACTGGTAAGAGTGTGGTGTGTAGAATATTCTGAGCATGTTATGCCTTGTGCAAGACGTCGTGATCCCCCAAAAGTTTAAGATACCAGACTTTGTGAAATATGACAGTACCACCTGCCCGAGGAGCCATCTGGTAATGTACTGCAATAAGATGGCAAACCATACATATGATGATAAGCTGATGATACATTGCTTCTAGAATAGCTTAGGAGGCTCAGCTTTAAGGTGGTACATGCAGCTTGAAAGAAAAAAAGTCAGAAGGTGGTATGATGTTGTTGATGCATTCATGAGGCATTATAAGGATAATCAAGATCTGGCCCCAGATAGGGAGGAATATGGGGAAGAAAGAGAACGAATCGTTTCGTGAGTATGCCCATAGGTGGTGCAAAAAGGCCGCCGAGGTACTGCCGCCTATGTCAGAGAAGGAGCTAGTCTCGATTTTCTTTGAGACTCTGAAACCTCCTTTCTAGAACAACATGTTGGGGATAATCACGAAAAACTTTTCCGACATGTTGCTAATCAGAGAAAGAATTGAAAAGGGGATCAATCATGTCAGAGAAGATGGTCATGATCCTCTTAAGAAGCATAATAACACCCGTAAAAGGGAAGAGGCCAATGCTATACGAGGTGAAGCTCCAAGGGCTGGAGGATGGGTTCGACCGCCCACCGGAAACCAGACACTACCATATGTAGTTGCGGCCTTGCCAGTGGTGCATAATGAACCCTTCACAAACCAGCAAAGGGTGGCACCCAATCCTGCTATCCAGCCGAAAGGATACCAGGGTAACCAACCTAGGCCATAACACGGAGGTCAGCCGGTTGGAGCTTACAGGTAGAGCAGTTCTAACAACTACATGACACCAGAACCACTCGACCCCATCCCAATCTCGTATACCGAGCTCTTCCCTCAGTTACTGAAAAGCAAGTAGATCGTTCTAGTCCCACTCAAACCGTTGCAAGCACCGTACCCAGCTGGTATGACCCAGAAGTCCGGTGTGAGTATCATGCTAAGGGCACCTGGCCATGTAGAGTACAATAGCTAGTGAGGGCAGGGTGGCTGAAATTTGATGGCCAACCCAGCTGCCCAAATGTCAATAAGAATCCGCTCCCTAACCATGGGGGGCACAATGTTGCTATGATCGAAAAGGAAAAATCTTATTGGGAGAAGCTGAGTGTTGCTGAGATTAAAATATCACTAAAATACGTGTGCAAGCTCCTCCTAGACGGTGGCTACCTAAAAATCGCTGAGGGGCGAAGTACTTCGGCAGGGCGAAGGGATAAGTGTTTATACCACGAAAAAAAGTCTAACCATACTATGGATGATTGTGGGACTTTCAAAGAAAAGTTACAGGCGCTCATGGACTCCAAACTGGTAACTTTCTACTCAGAGGTCGAAGGAGCAGCTAACATTTGCATGGCGTCACCAGAAAGTCCAGAATTCGACTTCCCCAAGCTTGTGATTTGCTATCATGCTGCTACAAAACCACCACCACCGTCTTTGGAAGTAACGCCATTGGTTATAAAAGTTCCGAAGTCATCCCGTGGGAATATGCATGTCAAGCTGGCATTGAAGGAGATGCAGATTCTCCGTCTATAAGCAATATACCAGGATTAAGTCGGATCACAAGGAGCAGAATGCACTATGGCGTGCCTGACGACCTAGACGAGACATAAAGGGTTGGTAGGGCAGAGATAAGGCAAGGAAACAGAACATATTCCAAAATCGCTGAACCGGATAGTGTTCCTCTTCGAGATGAATACAAGGGGAGGAAGGAAGATGAAGATTATGAACCAAGAGTTAGTGATAAAGATGCATGTGAGGTCTTGAAGCTTGTAAGGCATAGTGAGTTCAAAGTAGTAGAGCAGCTTAACCGTACCCCAGTGAGGATTTCACTCTTGTCCCTAATATTAACCTTTGAACCCCATCGACGAGCCCTCATAAAAGTGTTGAACCAAGCACACACTGCCATGATGTCTCAGTAGAGCGCTTTAATGGGATAGTCAGAGCGGTTTTGGCAAACGGGAAAATCACTTTCGACGAAGACGAGATACCTTCTGAAGGAATAGGCCACACTAAGGCACTGCAAATCACTGTAAAGTGTGTGGATTTCATGATAGCCCGATGCCTGGTTGACAATGGTTCGTCACTGAACATTATGCAAAAATCCACCCTAAACAAGCTACCGATTGATACCTCATACCTTAAGCCAAGCTTCATAGTGGGTAGTGCTTTTGATGGCGGGAAGCGCAAAGTTATAGGGGAAGTCTCACTACCCATTCAGGTAGGACCCAAGGTCTTCCTAGTGGATTTCCACGTAATGGACATAAACTCTGCATATAGCCTGTTGCTGTGACGCCCGTGGCTCCATACCCACATCTCCCAAGTGACTCTGACATCAACAAAATGCCTAGTTAAGGACCTCCACTACTCATAATGGTAGGAGGTGCTAAAAGAACCCATCCAGGTCAAAGAAAATAAGAACCGTGCGAGATTGGGATATATTCCGAAGGGTGATGATATAAGGAGGATCCAAAGGAAACAGAAAAGGAGGATGGATTTCAGGTTAAATGGGACGGAAAATGATGAAGGCCTGACCTTCATACCTCCCATCACAATCACATTCAGGAGCGCTGGAAAGATAAACGTGAGGAAAAACTACACTGATCCGACAACCGAAGAGTTACAGTCGGATTTTGCAGATCTCTCCATCATCATGCTGGGTACGGGAAATACGACTAGAATAGGATGGGTGCGCTAGCTCCATTCGGATGAAGAGCTGAGCAATTGGGTGTCTTTGGAGTTACCTTCACCATCGCAGATGTAATAACTCTAAAATATGACTACTAAATAATAGAAGCAAGGGCTTCCTAGTGTTTTTTAAGTGATCCTAAATGCATGTATGGTATTTTCCCAGGTTTAATAAAGCATGTTTTTCATAAAGTCTCAATCCGTGTATCATCCATATTATTCACTTCTGCTTTTCTTCTTTTCCCTTTTCTATTACCCCTCTCGAATCAGGGTTACAGATGTGTTTGAAAACAATGAAGAGTTTCAAAACACTAAAGTTGACTTTGACCTCCCAGTTTATGAGATGGAAACCAAGAAAGGCAGTGATGGTTCTAACCTAGAAACAGATTGGATGGCAGAACAAGAAGAGCGATCCTTGGAACTTTTCTACGAGTCGGTAGAGATCCTGAATTTAGGAACAGAGGAGAATCGGCAAGAGGTCAAGGTAGGGGACAGTTTAGACCAAGCAGAAAAAGATAGGTTCGTCAAAGTACTCCACAACTCCCAGGACGTTTTCACATGGTCTTATCAGGATATGCTAGGCCTCAATGAAGAAATAGTAACACATCACTTGCCAATAAGGGAGGAGTGCAAGCCAGTAAAGCAAAAGTTACGGTGGATGAAACCGGAATAGATACTCAAAATTAAGGAAGAAGTGAAGAAATAATACGAACCCGGGTTCTTGCATGTAGCACAATACACTGATTGGGTCTCTAATTTAGTCACTGTACCTATGAAGAATGGGAAAGTGAGAATGCGTGTGGACTATAGAGATTTAAACAGGGCAAGCCCGAAGGATAACTTCCCGCTGCCTCACATAGATGTTCTCGTTGATAACACCGCCAATCACCATATGTTCTCTTTCATGGACAGTTTCTCAGGAAACTACTAGATCTAGATGTTTTCGGATGATCGGGAAAAACCGCCATATACTACGCCAGCAAGAAGTTCACTGACTACGAGTCTCGATATATGCCGCTCGAGAAAAGTTGTCGAGCACTTGCATGGGCATCCAAAAGGCTGAGGCAGTACATGTTCTATCACACGACGCTCCCAATATCCAAAATGGACCCTATCAAGTATGTCTTCAAAAAACTGGCCTTGTCCGGACGGATAACCCGATGGCAAGTGCTGCTGGCAAAGTACGACATCGTTTATACCCCATCGAAGGACATTAAAGGGAGTATAATGGCGGATCATCAGGCAGAGTATGTAATCTCGTACCCAGATCCAATGTTGATGGACTTTCCTGATGAAAGTATAATGAACACCGAGAAATCGAAAGAAGGCTGGGTCCAAAAACTGTGGGTGATGAAGTTTGACGGGGCCTCAAACTCATTGGGAGATGGCGGCGGGGTCATGTTCGTCTCTCCAAAAGCAAGGTGTGTCCTATCACTACCAAAATTTGCTTTGACTGCACCAACAACATTGCGTAGTACGAAACTTGCGCGTCAAGATCCGAGCAGCACTCGACATGGGAATTAAGAATTTGAAGATATATGGTGATTCAGCGCTAGTCATATACCAGTTGAAAGAAGAATGGGAGACTAGGGATCATAAGCTTGTCCCATACCAGAAATATATAGGGAAAATGGCGGCAAAATTTGAGTCGATACAGTTTAAGCACATCTCGCGTGTCCACAATCAAATAGCGGATGCTCTTGCAACATTGTCCTCGATGTACGAACTGGAAGAGGCCGAGGTTAACGCACGAATTGAAATCAAAAAGCAAAGTGCACTTGCCTACCTAGCTAGTGTTGAAGAAGAGCGTGACGGGAATCCCTGGTACCATGACATAGGACCTACCTACAGAAAAGGGAGTACTCAGCTGGGGCATCTGAGAATGATAAAAGGACTCTACTGAGATTGGAAAATAATAAAAGAAGCCCATAAGGGATTCTGCGGCTCTGTGCTGCCTCTGGTCATGCTCTAGCTAAGAAGATAATAAGGACGGGTTACTATTGGACGAAGATGGGCTCGGACTATGTAAAATACATGAGAAAATGCCACAAGTGCCAGGTTCATGATGATGAAAAGCATGTGCCTCCATCATCATTGCACGTTATGGCATCACCTTGGCCTTTTGCAGCTTGGGGGATAGACGTCATAGGCATGATTGAACCAAAAGCGTCTAATGGGCACCATTTCATCCTATTACCCAATCGACTACTTCACAAAATGGGTCGAGGCTGTGTCATATGCAAACATCACCAAAATCGTTGTCACAAAGTTCATAAAAAGGGAAATCATTTGCCGGTATGGGTTCCCGAAAAGAATAATAACTGACAATGTGAGAAATCTCAACAACAAGATGATGGATGAGCCTTGCAACCAGTTTAAGATCAAGCACCATAACTCATGCCTATGATGAACAGAGTGTTTGAGGCGACGAACAAAAACCTCAAGAAAATCATACAGAAAATGGTTGTTACCTGCCGCGATTGGCCCGAAATGCTACCGTTTGCCCTGCACGGTTACCGAACGTTAGTAAGAACCCCGACGGGATCGACGCCTTACCAATTGGTCTATAGGATGGAGGCGGTGCGTTTCATAGAGGTAGAAATACCTTCACTAAGGGTTATCATGGATGCGAAGTTAGAAGAAGCTGAGTGGGTAAACGCGAGATACGACAAGTTAAATTTAATTGATGAGAAAAGGTTGGCACATATCCACCAAGGACGCCTGTATCAGTGCAGATTGATCAGAGCTTTTAACAAAAAAGTGAAACCACGGAAATTCCGCGAAGGAGAGTTGGTAACGAAGAAGATTTCCATTCAACTAGGGGACCCAAGAGGAAAGTGGACGCCGAACTATGAAGGGCCCTATGTTGTGAAAAGGGCTTTCTAAGTGGGGGCATTGATACTGACAAACATGCACAGAGACAAGCTCCCTTACCCAGATAACTCTGATTCAGTAAACAAGTACTATGCTTAGAATTCACGACAGAGATCTACATGATCGGTTTTCCGTCAATAAAGTGAGCATTTAAGTCAACTTTATGTTTTGGATACTTCATTGATTCTCAAATACTATTCTCCTAACCGTTGTTCACACGCCACCAAACAAAATGGACAAGGCACAACACTCCAAATGAACTTGGTACAAATGCGTTCATGCATACACTTTCGCTCTAATTAATCATTAGGAGGTCTTTTAAAATGAACTTAGTGGTAAAGTGAAGAAAAAAATGATAGTAATAATAATGAAAATCGTTGAAAGAATGAAAAAGTTAAGAAAAAGAAAGGGCTACAGAAAAGAAGCCTAGATGGCAGGATTGCTCCACTTATTCCTAACCAAGAAAGGAATTTGCAAAGGCCATTGTTATCTTACCATTATATCTAGAAGGAGAGATAAAGTAGGAAGGAGATCCTTAAAATCCCAAGACCGGAGCATAATATGAAAACGAAACGAAGGAAAAGGAGTGCATATGATAAAGTTACCTAGCTATCAGCAGAGTTAACGCCATCGCGCTAGCATATAGTGGAAACGAAGCGGCAAGTCGGGTCTTGGAATTAAGAATCATGGACGCTCAAGATGGATCATCAATGTTCCTACCTATATTTGGGGGCCACGTTCCAAGAAAAAGAGGACGATGGTTGAAACTAGCGAAATTATTATATCAAGCTCGGATTATCCTGTCGATATTTACCTTAAAAAATCCCACCGTAATGTTTATCGTCAGCGAAAGTAATATCTTGTTGCAACGAGCGGCCCTGCAAGGACCTGTGAACAAAGCGCAATTTACAGCACTTGATAAGGTGTTTTCTACAAAATAGTCAATTTCCTCAAAAAATTTCAAACATCACGCCATCACATGCATATTTTTCATAGAAAGGGAAGCCTTACTCAAATTCTAGCAAAACCAGTCATCATCAACACATTTATAGTCATGGAACGGGGAGTAAGTCAAGCTGAAACCCTAGTACATCAACCCTAAGCATCCTGGGGCAAACAGATTGTACCTTTGAATGGGAAATAAGTCAAGATGAATCTCTAGTACATCAACCCTTAGCATCCTAGGGCAAACAGATCACACCTCGGAACGGGAAATAAGTCAAGCTGAATCCCTAGTACATCAACACTTAGCATCCTAGGGAAAACTGAAAACACCTTGGAACGGGAAATAAGTCAAGCTTGGATAGGGAAAGAAGTCACGCTGGATCCTAGTACATCAACCCTTAGCATCCTGTGGCAAACGGATTGCACCTTGGAACGGGAAATAAGTCAAGTTGAATTCCTAGTACATCAATCCTTAGCATCCTTGGGCAAATGGATCGCACCTTGGAACGGGAAATAAGTTAAGCTGAATCCCTAGTACATCAACCCTTACCATCCTGGGGCAAACGGATCACACCTTGGAACGGGAAATAAGTCAAGATAAATCTCTAGTACATTCAACCCTTAGCATCCCGAGGCAAACAGATCGCACCTTGAAATGGGAAATAAGTCAAGCTAGTGTCGTAGGATGGTCAAACCATACACGAATAAGTAGACCTTATCCACGCCATCCTATTATTACTACTCCATGTAAAAATGACAAGAAATGAACAAAAAAGCTAATACAAAAAAAAAAACATGAGGATAGATTCGACAAACCTTTCAAAATTTGGTTTCTATCTTTGTACGACTTTTTGTTATAAACAAAACTAATACAAAGAGGGGCAATTGTAGTACCCAAATTTTTTCCGGGTCCTCAAATATTTAGTTTCGCAGCTCTATTTTACATCGAATTTTTGCCCCGTTACGGGCCCGATTTCAGGCCTGATTTTAGGCCTAATTTCGGGCCTATTACTATTATTAATTAAGGAGCTGCCAACTCTTATTTTTGTCAGAAAACATTGCAAGTTAAGATTGTTTATAAAGGGATGTGGCACCCATTTCTCTATTTAAAGGACAACAAGAACTAAGAGAGGAGGACACCCAATCGCCCAAGGGATTTTGTCGTCACTCACGACAGGCGCCGCTACTTGAAACACAACAAAAAAAAGAGAAACTTCAGATTAAAGGTAATCATTCAAACATCTCTATTCGAAAGCATTCACATATTATTCATACATACAAATTGTTGTGCTTAGTCACCCCCTAAACTACCATCGAATCCAATGTTCATTACAACTAATCAAATGGACGTTTCCTTTTTACGAACAAACAACCAGCAAATCAATGAAATAAACTTCCAAAATCAACTAAAGCTTTCTAGAAAATACGCTAGCAAAGAAACCCATAGCCATCCTTCATCATATTCGTGCCAAGGAGCTAAAGAAATATGAAACTCGTAGTATAATCGAGTGAAAATACAGATTTTTTGACTAAACAATGTTGCTGAAAATTTTTAAACACTAGCAAAAAAATAAAGTTTTTCAAATAGAAACTTTTAAATCGTCTAGATTACTACTGCAATTTCAGTAACAAAACAAACCAAACATCCTATGCAACTTATCAACAAAACAGAGATCAACAAAAAGAGACAAGACTAAGTTTTTTTTACCAGAGTTTTTTGCTATTCCTCTCTATCTCTCCGTCGCGCCGCCGGCGGGTCTTCTTCCTTTCTCCCGATTCTCAACCCTAAATAGAAAAAAAACAAACCCCAACAACACAATAAGGTCAGAAAAGGGTTTAAGAAAGATATCAAACCCTAGGTCTACAGATCGGGGCTTGCATGTCACCGGAGGACTCGCTTGAGACTCCGACGAAGACATGCAAGCCCGGATTTGAGCAAACTCAGCAAAAACGCGAGTAAGAGAGGGGTTCCAGAGATTTCTTTTACCCTTTCTTTCTTTTTTGTTTGTTTGTGAGGGCTGAGAGAGAGCAGTTAAGGCGAAGGTGATGGCGGCGGCCACCACTGAGGAACAGAGAGGATCAGGAGAAAGGAAGGGAGAAAGAAAAGAGGAGGAGAAGAGAGGAGAAAGAAAGAAGGAGAAATGAAGAAATAAAACTAAGGGAGAGGGAGAAGAGTGGCGATGCAACCGCCGCCGTCGGCGAAATCGAGAGGGAAGAAAGGAAGAAGAGGAGGGGAAAAAGAGGCGGAAGAGAAGGGAAGAAAAAAAAACAAGAGGAAGAGCCGCGGCGGTGCCACCGCCACCATCAGAGGTGGCAAGGTGGCGGCGGCGGCTAGGCGGCGATAGTGGCGGCTAGGCAGTGGCGGCGGCTAGGCGGCGATGGTGGCGGCTAGGCAGCAGCGGCGGCTAGGCGGCGATGGTGGCGGCTAGGCGGCGACAGGGCCGTCGGCCGAGAGGAAAGAAAAGAGGGTGAATGACAGAAGGTATAGATTTTTAGAGAGAAGACAGAGGGAATTAAGAGGGAAGAGGAGAGGAGAAATAGTGAGAGGCTGTCAAATGAGTTGTTTTCGATTTAAGAGCGCTTTCTATAAGGTCGACTAGGGTTAGGTGAAATTACCTTTTTGACCCCTGACTCCCTTCTTCAGCGCACAAACCACCTAGGGCATTTTCGTTCTTTCAGGCGCTCACATTCATGTCTCATTAAGGCCTTATTAAGAGTGAAATAAAACTGAAATAAGTGTGGAATAATAACAGAATAAACGTCATAACTTCTTTAATCTTATTCGATGTTTTTAAGTTAACGTTGTAAACTTAAAAAAAACTCAAAACTTTACATTTATTCGAATCAACGTAGCATTTTAATTAACATTAACATAACGACAATGGAATTACCAACTCACCAAAAATATTTGTGGCATATTTTTTAAAATGTAAGTTTGTACCCGTCCTCTAATGCGTTTTTAATTATGTCAAATCAAGTTAATTAATATAAGTCGATTAATTTGTCGTTTGACAAAGAATGTGAAAGTTCCTTAATAATAATCTTTTAAAAATATTATAGCAATGTTATATGAATTTCTCCGTGACAAGAGTTTTGGATTTTGTAGAATTATGAGTTAATAAAAAAGTGAATGGATAAATATCCAAATTACAAATCATTATAAATATTTACTCCTCCTCTAAACTCTACAAATAAAGAAAATCCGATTACGAATCAAGAGGTTCGTAAGGATTACACTAAAACGTGTATTTCTCATCAACATGTCAGCATCATCGGTTTCCTTCCTAAAATTCCAACATCAAAATAACCAAATAAATGTCTTTTTAATAAATAAAAAACGAGCATGATAACGTGGTTTTTACAATAGTAAAAATTACGATAATTCTCGAATCAGTTTTTTCAAAGGCGAACTACGAGGCCATTGATCCCAAAGGATTGAGTACGTACACAGTCGTAAGACTCGAGTCCAAACAATTAAATAAAAAAATACTCAACTAAAAATATTTATGCACATAAAACGAAATTCTCACAAGAGTGGGAATTCGTAAAGACATACAATTGAATAAAAATATTCTCTAAAAAATTTACACAATCTTTCACATCCAAACTATAGTATAATTAAGCCACTAAACTAAGAAAATAAGATATAACTTATTGAATTTCGTAGTACCGGTTTATCGGGCGTGCTGTTGTGTTAATCCTTCCCTAGACGTAACTGCCTCCCGAATCCAGGATCTCTGTTCCGCAGACCTGATCTAACTCGCGTCCAAAAGGACCTGAGTAATGTCGAAAGCGTCCAATCCGCTTCAAAAGATTGGTGGCGACTCCGAAATAATTTTGAGCCATCGACGGACAGAAACGTTCACGACAACTATCATGCATAGAAACCCATTGATTGGACCTAAATCATGCCATAATATCAAGTAGGTTGCAAGCACATCAATCATCATATATAAAATCAAAGTATGTCCAACCATATCATTTTAGGGAGGTATCATGGTGACAATCCAATCCACATAATGGTGACTAGCTACTCATGATCACAAAGAAGAAGAGAAAGATGGGATAAATAACTTAGTCCAATTCATCTTAAAGATGTGAATTGAGTGAGCTCCAATCTTACTTTTTATCTTTTAATTTTCAATCCAATGCTCCAAACTTCTTCCATCTTCAATTCAACCTTCAGTTGTAGCTGCTAGGATTCCAAGAGAGGACCAAATTAGGAAGAAAATTCGAACTATGTAGTTGGGAAAAAGTGGAATGGTCAACCTCTCTCTCTCTCTCTCCAACTTTGCTTAAATAGGAAACTTCTGTCAGCAAGGTACAACACACTGTATAGTACCTTAAGGACGTGGCTAAATAATCCATGCATAGGACATACATGGTGTGTAGTCCTAAACAACTCGTACAAATCAAACCACTCCACACTTAAATATTTCCTGTCCTCAAATAAGAATATTATTCAAACTCAATACAAATCAAAACATAGTGATTAGATCAATATCCTAGCAATTCAAACGTGATTGACGATGCTAAGAGTGTAAATCATATAGGTAACCGCATAATTATAGAACCAAATTCCTTCGAAGAGTACAAGTTGAACACATTCATATCACAGCCTAACAGCTAGTCCACATAGTATATCCAACATTCTCTATAACAATTAAAAGCGATCCCGCTAAGTATCCTTCAGTGAGGACAAATAGATGTGGCCTCCCTCTAAATATCAGCTAGGATAAAAGTTGGACACGTTCGCCTACTTTAAACATATTGGGCACACCCGTCTACTTGAACTTCATAATACCCTAAAATCACTTGGAAGGGGAAATCAAACATCCACAGTAAACGCTAGAAAGATTAGTTAACAGTACTGCCCTTCTCAAGGAGCACTTGTGCTGTAAAATAAAATTACTAAACTTTTAAGGATAACGAGAAGCAACGTTGAGCATTTCTGTGACTGCTGAGGAAGTAAAAAGTATGTGTCGTCCATATATAACCATTTGCATTGATTAATTCATTTCATTTCATGCCATATGTGGTGAACTCGAACCAACTCCAGTGCTCAACATGTACCTGAGATTTATATACAATTTGTACACAAAGTGTCTATATACAATTTGATCTAAAAAAGTAGAATTTTTTAGAGAGATTAGTTTAAGCTTTCACTCAACAAAGCAATCGATTCTGCCTGTGTAATTACGCTTAGGTTGTTATGTTTGGTTTCGACAGAAAGAGTGAAAACATCTTGAATGGGGTTTTGGGACTGAATGTTTATATTTTTCTCATTTGGTTTGTTCTTATTGCTTTCAGTGGGGTTTGTGTCCTCAGTGTCAGATTTATAGCAGTTCTTTGCTGTGCTGCTATTCTCGGCCTAATATAGTTTCTTCTTTGATTGCATATTTTTGCAGGCTGATGAGAACAAGGAGTGGGCAATCATTAACAAGTATTAAGAAAGATTTAGTCTGACCAAACAGAGCTGCAACATTATGCATATGGAACATATCAATGATATGTGAGGCCAGTAACAACCAGCTATCACGTTTAGAAGAGAGTAAGTAGTTTAACCAAAGTTTATTTAGGTTGAAGTAACGACTTTGAAGTGACATTATCTGTTGGGATGATTTGAACTGGGAGCACATACTCTCGGTAAAATTGTCCGTGAGATTGGATCTGAGGTTGACAATGTCGAAATGTGTGGATCGAAATGCTGGTAACTATGAAAGAAGACTATTCTATGGAGACATGAGATTTTGTCCTTGAAAGAGATAGAGGAAGCAGGGGGTTTTGAAGGGAGGATTGATCATGATGCTGCGATTTCTTTCATTTTTATCTGTTTTATCTTTTGTTTATGAAAATGGGAAACCCGATTACTTTTGCGCTGTGGATTTAATTTTCATATGAAGGTTTTTCATTATTAATGACTAAAATGCATTCTTCAAGTAGATTGTGTCTGTTTTATATATATTGCAAACTCATACATTAAAATCAAAACCAATCTTATATGCAATATTGCTATAATTATTCTATATATTATATTGTTTTGTTTATGTTATACAAATTGTCTCATTTGATTCACTGTAGGATATTTATTCAGTCTCGTTTATTATTGATCACTCTCTACACTTAATCAGAAAGGTACTCCAACTTGTTAATAATTAGTTATAAACAAGTATTTAGGTTCACAATGAAGAGATATACAAACTAGTTAACTATTTCTTAGTTCAATATTTTATAGTGTCCTATTTTGAATTTTCTAACTTGTCACGGGAAAATATTCGAACTCGTCCACTGAAAGCATATAGAATCACAATACATTAGTGAAGACTAACATTTAACAGTTTTAAATGTATGGGGGGCCTTTAGGATGCCTGATTTTCTCCTGGTACGGATGGAGTTCAGATGCAAATTCACTCAAACAAATATGAATAATTATGATCAACCGAGAATCAAACACTTTTTGGATAGGTGCCGGAGGGACTTTGAGGGATTCGAATAAGGGATGAGTTTTTCCTTTTTCGGTTGTTTGCATCTGTCGGGGAAAGGTACATGCATTGTCTTTGCCATTGTTTGTTACTCCATTTGCTATTTCAATAGTTTATGAATATGAACCGTTGACTTTGGTTTAGCTCGTGGGTGTTCATCTCTCCTTTAATTACCGCATTTGAGAATCACAATACTCTTACTTGGAATTCTCTCTCTCCTTCCTTGAGGCACCATTTCTCCACACGTACAAACAGTCTATGCCGACCTTCTTGGCGACCCACTGGCCTCAAACTCTAATCGCTATCTTGGCCTACCTTCGGGTTTACTCCATTCAAAAGTGGTCACGTTTGGCTGCCTTGAGGGCCAAGAGTCGCAACAATTCAAGGTTGGAAATGAAATTCCGTGTCCCCTATTGGAGTCCACACTCTTCTCCATTCAGTTATCTCATGCCTTCCGGGTTATGCCATGTCATTTCTCCGTTTTCCTGATGAACTTTGTCGCCTGACTCACAAAGTAGATGATAGTTTTGATGGGGCCATGGCAGGGGCCGACATTCAGTACATTGGCTATCGTGACAAGTCCTGTGTTCCCATGGCAGACAGCGGATTTGGTTTCCAGAACATCTCCTCTTTCAACCAGGCCTTACTCGCTAACCATTTTTGGTGGCTCCTTAAAAATCCAGACAGTCTCCTTGCTAGAGTTCTCCATGTGCAGTATTTCACTACAACAATTTAGATTGTTAACGTCGAATATTTAACTTGGAATTGAAAACCGCTGTTAAACATAATATTTAACGACGGATTCGCTTTTCTCTTACCACAGATTCGGATCCTCTGTAAAAGGTAACACTTAACAGCGGATAATATCCGCAGTTCGACTTAAGCGGAAAAATTCCCTCAGCCACAAACACACACCAAGAGAAAATGATTTGTATACTGAAACCTTAATGACGAATGTATCGGATGTTAAACTTTCCGTTGTTAAGTTATTTAGTAGTGGTTTAGAACCGTTGTTAAATTATTGCAATATCACCTAAGGTAGAACCCTTTCTTCCTTGTATTTTCTCCTTTCCTCTTTCTCTTCTCCTCTTTTTCTTTCTCAATTCACTTCTTCTTCTTTCTGCTCTCCGCTGTTCGTCACCTCCACGTTGTCGATCACCGATCGTTGATCAAACTCCCACACTTGGATTCTCTGCTCAATCAATTAAGTTAGGTTAGATGTTAGAACTTGCAGGGTTTTTATTAGGTTATAAATTAGGGGTTTAATTCAATGTTATGAGCACTACAACTTCAAGGAGTTCGTGTTTCATGTTTTGAATAAGATTTCTAATAGAAATTTATGGTTATTAATTATGGTTCTTAGAAATTTAGGGGTTACTAGTGTTAGGGTTCTTAGAATTGCTAATGAGTGATAATGATGCATTGTGCAGGAGTTATTCTATGGAATTCGAGCATACATCGACTTCTACTGCATTGGGAGGATCTAACTCGAGGTTGGTTTATGTTGAAATTTGGGGTTTTGTGTTCTATGTTCAAATTTGGGAATTCTTTTCTAAATTGCTTGTATTTCGATGAATTTCTTGTTTTAGGTGATTTGAAAAAGAAGCCTGTCCAAATCCATCCATCAAACTTTAATTTTCTCCTGCTTCAAAGTTTTAGTGGAATACCTCAAACCATGTATGAAAATGTGGTATGTTGTGTGCTTAGAAATAGGTTTGCTATAAAATTTAGTAAAGTGATTTCCTTATTAACTTATGTGTTATACATGTGTAATTGATATCTAAACTAGAATTTGGTAGCTTGATAATGTAATGTGCTTAGAAATGAGTTTAGTGAACATACGATAATCCATATTACAATATAGAATGTGGTAACGTGGTGCATTTAGAAATGTGATTGCTTAGAAACTAGTTTAGTGGACATAGGAGAATTCATATTACATATATTTGTATATAGCTAGGGAGGATATTAGGTTGTTATTTTTGAAAATTGAAGAGTATGAGTATACAAGTATGAATGAAAAGGCATTGCCGAAATGTTCAAACATACTTTCAGACTCAATACTCTTTAATTAAATATAGATCATCATGAGTACTTACTTGCTATCGACTTAACTAATTAGGTTCTTTAAGACAATAAAATGGATAAGTCATGGATGCATATGCCACGGAACACTCCATAATATATACAAGGAGTAGAGAATTTTTTAGATTTTTCATATACATAGGCTCGGCCAAGTGTATAATCAATTCAGTGTCCTTGTCTTAGTTGTTGCTGAGATAAAAGTCTAAGGACAAGATATTTGATCACTTGTTATGTCGATCATTCCCTGTACAATACAAAGTGTACAATTCAAATCCAAATATCCAACATTTGTGGACCCTATATTTTTAGGGAGAGTATCATAGTTCAATTCTTACATCCCAACCAAAAACTCTAAAGATTTAGCTATTCATATCACAAGAAGGAAGAGAAAACAAAGAAAGATATAACTGTCATATTTTTTAAGAGATAACGAATCAAAGTCAATCCAATCTTCACTTTCAGCCTTCTAGTTCCAGTCTAGCTTTGAACTTCAATGGCAACACCTCCGGTTCTTCAATCGGACTTCTATGGATGAAAATATGTTGATTTTTGCAGAGAAAAGTCGGGGGGAAATCACTGGGAATTGTTGATGAAGATCTCCTTTCTCTTTCCTCAAATCGCTCATATTATATCGCAGCTTCCAGAACAGGGGGCGCACATTGGGCATGCATGCAGGGGCGCGCATGCATGCAGGGGCGATGCACCCTTAACTCCGTCGTGAGCTCATTCGAATATAGGGAATGCACGACGTGCATCCCTTTTTCCGCCGTGAGGTAATTCCAGGTTGGGTCATGCACGGCGCGCAACCCTTTTTCTTCTCCAACTTTTGCAACGTCGTCCCATTTGAGCTCCAACGGTGCTCGTGTCTTTGTAACCAGACCAACTGTCTTTAAAATACACGTGGATTACAAATACTACAAGAAACACGTCAAATGGACCGCAATGGTCCAGTTGAACGGGTCTAGGAAATACAATGCCAAGATGCAAAACCATGCGAAATTGAAGTACAAACGAGCTAGTAATCACTCAAAAGACATGCAAACATGTTGAGATATACATTACAAATCCTAGTACTATCAAGTACTCTCCCTCCTGAGTTGTAGATGATGGCTAGAGTCTTGGTTCTGGACATGTATCAGGATCATCGGATTTGTAGCCCCCTCTTCCGGATCATTATGAGCTTCCAGAGGAAAGAGACCTGCCAAAAGTAGCCCACCCGCCGAAGAGGAGGATTTCAAATCATGTAGTAACACTAAAGTCTGAATGATATAAAACTACATTTGTTCCATTCTAGAGTTTTGTATTATCAATTACTCGAACCTGAAATTCTGAGTTTTGGTATCTACAAATTGGAAATAAGAAAATTAGATTCTGGAAATTGGGGAACTCGTTCTGAAAATTGTGTTTTGTAATTTAACAGCGGATTATATTCGCCGTTAGTTTAACAACGGTTTTATCCACCAGAAAGCTACCAACGGATATTATCAGCTTTAAAATAGGTAACAAAAATCCTTGTTGTTATCGGCTGTCAGAATATGCACCTTAACGGGTATGTTTTAGGCACATAGTATGACTTTCTTAGGCGCATAGTGTGTCGAACTTCCAGATATTCCATGCGCCCAAGCCGTCACACAATACGCCTTAACTTAGGCTCATAGTGTGACTTTATTAGGCGTATAGCGTGCCAAGCTTCCAAAAAAACGTTGTAGGAAATTGAAAAACCTTTCCAATGTCGACGACCTTGCATCAATCGGACTTCTGATCTAGGAGATATGTCCAAAATATGAAACTGTAATGTTTTCCAACCAAGTCAAGATCCACACTCTTTGAAGATGCCAAAATGCTTCTCATTTCTTGTTGAAGATCATTCATGCATGACGTACCACTCTGATTAATGCATCGACATTGTCATGTACCTGAAATCTTTCAAAAACACTCCAAAACGACATCAAATGGACCTCGACCTGGTCCGAGACACTAAATTGAGATAAAAGTTTAAAATGAATAAAACATCCTAACTTCTGCCTTAAGCAACACAATTATGCATGATATATCACTTAAATAAGGACGATATATATGACAAATCTAGCGTCATCAACAATTGGAAGGCCCAACAGCAACAATCTCTGTCTCTTCTTCATCCTACAAAGTCGCAACTGATTAGCCTGATGGACTTTATTTTATCAATCATGGTCTTTTAATCTACTACCAACTCCGTGAGCATAATTTTTCAGTCCTCCACCAGACTTGCCCTTGTGTTCGGGCATCATCCAGGTTCCACTGGAACTTTGAGTTGTTCTTTGGCCGGGGGGGNNNGGGGGGGAGCTTCTAGCTCCATTTCTTGCACCATCAGCTCTTCTGGCGGGGGGAGCTTGAGATTGACAATGAGACACAAGGTTGCCATACAATACAGATTGCATGCCTACATTCATACTCGAAGAAATATTTCTTCTTTTCCACTTTATAAGTAGGGAGGAGGGGATTCAAGAGATCCACTTCAACACACACACACGAGCAAATTTTCCTTGAGCCCCTTCTAACATAGCGCGATTGATACGTATTGGTTTTCCAATTCTGGTTGCTATCCTCATAACGAATTTCTCATGATAAAACACTATAGGTAGGTCTGAAAAGTGACCCAAGCCATTGTGTTTGTAACCTCTATCATCCAAGGGTTGAAACCCTTAAACCAATGATGAATCATAAGATTCGTGTCTCCAAGCATCTAGGGTCACCACTTTTAAACCTCATCAGATAGCAACTATTTCTTAAATCATATATTTGGAAGAAGTCCTTGTTTTTCCCATAAAAAGTTCAGTCTACGAGCCAGTGGTAGGTAAGGAACTCTTTGTCCAAGCCCTCTAACACGAAGTGCAGATCTCCAGGAACATCGAAAGTTGATCTTCTCCTCGGTCGTGAAAAGGATAGATGGATATAAAGGGTCCTCGTCCTCTTTATCCAACACGTCATCTTCCTCACTCATGGCTTCAGCAACATCTTCAGAGTCAGACTCAGCCATATACCATCCATCTGCCGATCTCGTCCCTTTGAAAAGGGAATTAAGCCGTTGGGTCCATGCATTCACCGGAACCAGAACCTCCTTCATTGCTTCATCAGATGCCTTTCCTTCTACAAAAGTTTCCAGCTCTGTTACCTCCTCAATTTCCACATCATTAGTCCTTGAGTCAGGCTGTAGCTTTAAAGGTCGAACCTTAGTTTTAACCTGCTGGCATCCCTATCTCTTTTGGCCGACGGTGAGGACGATGTCGTAGGCGGGCGACGAGTACCCATGATAAGGTCCGGAGGCTTCAATTCCATCAGAGATGGCTGAGCCATCGCCGGCATATGAAGTCAGGAGTGAAAACCCCTAAAACCAAAAGCAATCGTCTCCGAAACGAGCTCCAAAAAAATTGGAACCACAAGATAGGAATGTTAACACATGGTAATTGGCAGCACCATTAGTGTAATAAGGTATGCCACTATTGAATGTTGATTGATGTAATTAGATATTAATGTTCTTATACAATGTTCTTGATTTTGTGTAATTTAGGTTCGTGGTGGGAAGTGTAAAGCATGGAGACTCCTATTTTGTAAAAGATTGCTATAACAACTTCATCTTCTAGTTGTAAGCGAAATTGGATCGCATTTGAGCATATACATAAGAAGAGAAGGAATAGGCCGTAAAATAAGAGGCTAAGCGATTTGGTATTTGTCCACTATAACATGCACTTACAACATAGGTCAGTAATCCCATTAATATTTGCAGCTTGAACTATGAATTACCAACATCAGTTTGAACTATGCATTGTCAATTTACTTGAATTGTTATAATCTTCAATAGGGATTAATAAGGAAGGAAGACTACATCTAATCCAATTGATTCCACAGCTGTATGGGTCGAGGAACCAACTCCAGATCTTCATATCCATTCTCTTCAAGCTAATTTTAATGAAGATGATCATTATTCAAATATAGAGTTTGGATTTGGTGTAGCTGGAGCTACCCATGAGGACATGAGTACTATAGGTGTTCCTACATGATTGCCATATTTCAGTTTTCACTTAGACTTCCTTTTATATTATGTCTGTTGGATTTTTTATGGAAATTTTATTTATGACTGTTGTTGTATGACGATATTTGATTATATTGTTGTATTTGAGTATTCGAGTATTATTGGACTAAATTTTTATTCGAAATGCTCTATATGTTATGATTTTTGTAGGTAATATTGTAAAATTTGAATTTGTATATTGTCGGTTTGATCCGGCTCAACTCAAAATATATCCGGTCCGGAGAAAGTATATTAAGTTAATTAATTAATAATTAAAATGGTCCATCCCGATATAGAAAAAGGTCCAACCCCGCCCGAACCATCAAACCATAAACCCCAGCCTCATCGGTTTGATGTCTGGTCTGATTTTTGAATCTTGGAAATAATTCAAAATTCATGAATAAAGTTGCAATGTTACCATACAGATCATATTAAAAATTTCTTAAATTTTTTATTCGATAGCGAAACCATCTTGAAACTAATCTTGTTAGTCACAACCTCTCTAGCCATGAATGCTTTGATTTATTTAAAACTCGGTTGTTGCTCTAAATCTACAAGCTCCCGGAAACAAAAATAGCCAAGGCTCTAACTAATGGTGTTCTTACCGCTCTGACATAATATATGACCCCATCCATCAGGCAAGCAAATCAAAGTGCTCCAAATTTGGTTGCCAAGATGAATATCAATAATACATGTATGTAGGTGACTGATTAACTAGTCATGATAGAATACATGTTGGAAATCGAGAAGCTTGATATGGAAGTTTCATACTGATAAGGATAGAATTTGTAGCAATTATCTATCCTTATATGCATGATTTTTTAGTGATTATTAGTGTGTTCGAGCTACATTCTCGTGTGATTTCGTGTTTTGGCATTATGTGCCTAGACCCGTTCATTTGGACCGTTTCGGTCCATTTGATGTGTTCTTTGTAGTAATTGTTGTCCACATGTACTCTATAGATAGATAGCTTGGTTATGAAGCTATGGATGTGAAGTAGAGCACGGTTGGAGCTCGAACGGAAGATCGAGAAATGAAATGGAGGAGCTGAGGGGTTGCACGCCGTGCAGCCCTAGGATGGTGTAAAATCACGGCCCTTAAGCAGGGGAACGTCGTGCACCCCTGCACGGTGTTCCTCCCATTCAAATACGCAAAATTTAGAAAAAAAGGAGGTGCTCGCCGTGCATGTGTGCACACCCCTCAGTTTCAGCAGCTTCCTATAAAAGGGCTGATTTTGAGGAAAGAGAGAACAACTTCCCCAACTTCGTTTTTCCTTGATTTTCCCCGAGTTTCCTCTGCAAAAACCAGCATAAATCATCCCATAGAAGGTCAATTGAAGATCCATTAGAGCTCCTATTAAAGATTGAAGCAAGGATTGAAGATAGAAGACCAAAAGCAGCGATTGAAAGAAGAACAAGCTGTTTTCTCTTCATCAAGATGATGGTTAGGGTTTCTTTTGAGTTGTTTTCTTCTAGCATCATGAGTAGCTAATTTCTTAGAGATTCTTTGTTGAGATGTAGGAATTGAGCCAGGATACCTGTTTGAATGTTTTAAGAACCACGATTGTGGATGTTTGGATTGTAATGAAAGATTGCCTTGATTGATTGGTTTTCAACCTAATTCTTGTTACGGCTAAAATTAGGTCAAATTTATGAAATTCTTTGTTCATGATAGACTTAGGAATTTGTAAGATTGTCGATCAAGGATAGAACTAAGTTATCGGTGGGGTAAACCGATAACCTAAATTCTACCTTTTGTGTTTCTTCCAATTTTAACATTAGTCATCTTGTAATTGGCAGGTGCTTTGGTTTGTACCTAATGGACCAAGTTGGGTGTAGTGATCAGTAGCTTAGGCGTTGATGGACCAAGTCAACGCTATTTCCAATTACTAGTGATTTCTTTTAATTCCGGAAGAACACCTTATCACTTTGTAGAACTTCTCGGTGTTCATTACCGGCTAGCCTGATTAAGGTTATTTCTACCTTAGTTGGGAAGCTAGTAGTGGTAATCCGCGTGCATGATCATGCGGCGGATTCATATGAGTGATAGGAGGGATTGTTTTATTCAATTCAAGTCCATATTCATTCGTTTTGAATGCATTTAAGAAGTTGAGCTTCATGACATATCTCTTCCAAGAACTCGGTTTCTCCAATTGAATCAACCCTTCATTCGTAGTTTAATTTTATCATTAGAGTTATTAAAATCAAAACCAATTATTTTAGTCTAGACCGTGTTGACGAGTTTGAGTAGAGGCATAGCGAGAGGAACCCTTGGGCACAAACGACACTTGTGTTTTCGGAATATCTTCACAGTTATTTCGGTGATCAAGTTTTTGGTGCTGTTGCCGGGGACTCTCTCTCGTTTCTTTGAAAGAACTTAGTCAGCGCCGCTTTAGACATTCGACTCCATGTATAGTTTTATTTTGTTTTTAATTTTCTACCACTCGATTTACTTGGGTTGTTAGTATTTGAGTTCATATGCAGGGTTATAGTTGGAATGGAGAGTGGCAAGGTCCCTATGGTGCAAGTAATGAGGATGAAGTTTGGAGCTCATATCCTAACCAACACCAACATTATGAGCATCAAGGTCCACCAAACTACTACCAACCTAGCTATGGAGGAGAACAACAACAATGGAGTGACTTTTGGCAAGGAGCAATGCCAAGTTGGGCTGCACATCAATCTCTACCACCTTTCTACCTAGACTCACCTTCAACTTACTGTCACCAAGACTTACCTTCAACCTACTTCCACCAAGACTACAGTCAAGATCATCCAGCTTTTCAAGATCAATGCTTAAGACTTGATTATTCCAATAAATCCTCTCCTTCCATGCATGAGCAACTCCTTATGCTACTTGAGGTGAGTCGACGCCAACTACAGACATCAGAGGAACAAAGTTGCCGTTTGACACGAGTTGTGGAGGAACCTCTTCTCCCACCACAATTAGAGGAGGTTGAGATGAATGAGCATGATTTGGGTATGACATTCGAGGAAATGGATGAGGAAGTGGAAGCACCTTCAATCACCAAAGACCAACCAACAACGCATGATGACAAAGTAGAGGGGTTCGAAGAGGAGGACGATTCCTCCTATGAAGACCACCTACTTGAATGGTATTTGGGATTAGAGATGTATGCACGAGCTGATGGGAAAGAAGGTGAATCGACAATCTACCTTGAAGACTTCTCGATCCCAAAGGACAAATACACATATCTTGACGTTGGGGTAGAAGAGTTTGAGAGGGATGATGATGGAGAGTGGAAGGAAGAAGTACATGAAGATATGGAGCCTTCCAAATTTGACATTGCACCTCCCATTGAAAAACCCATCGTTTGGCGTTTTCCCTCGAGTTGTGGTTCCAATGAGACCAAACGAGACCCTTCAAGTCTCATGTGTGGTTTTGAAGTACCTATGTGAGGAAACTCACAAGGAGTACTTCCCACATCAGTCTAGAATGGACTCCTCCATCTCGGGACCACCCTTGGACAACCTCATCGACCGCCCAAGTACCACCATTAGCTTGGGGAGCATTGTAGAGCTCGATGTTCACTCACCAACCTACCTCTACCCTCTTCAAGCGTACGCATCCACAAGGGGGAAGCCACAACAAGGAAAGAGTTGGCGCGCACAAACGCTTTGGCTCCTCCATCTCTCTCTAAGGGTGCTACTTGGCATTGAACTCCAATCCTTGAAGAAGCTAATGGAATTCGAGGAGGTTCTAAGTTGGGGAGCGTAATCCAGGTATCGTCTAGCTCAAAGATGAAAAAGAAAGAGTGCTCTTGGGAGGCACCCCTTGCGTATCCATTGTTAGAATAGTGAATAAAAGACCTTAGATGATAATTTGTGAGTCTTGTGCTATATCTTTGGTGTCAGTCTTGTGATTGAGTCGAGTTTAGAGTCTATTGATAGTGTCCTATATGATTGTTGTTGCCAAATGAATGCTAGGGAGCTGTGATTATTGAGTCTACCCAAAGTTTGTTTCCCTGCCTTCCACATTAGTTATTTTGCGAGGACGACGAAAATTCTAAGTGTGGGGGGATCGGTTTTGATTGATTGGTCAACATTTGTGCTTCAATTGGACCTTTGTTAACGGATGATAACACTTGTTACATCTATCACTAGTTTGTTGTTTTTGTATTTGTGTTATGGTTACCAGGTCCCGAATAAAGGTTCTATCACATCTCACCATCAAACTTCATTTTATCGATATCACCTACTCTCTTCTCTAAATGTGACTTCTTGTGAGGATAATGTTGTGGTTTAGGGGATGAATTAGGATGCTAGTATTTCACTTGATTGCTTGATTGAAGCCTTGTCTTTCAACATTTGAAATTCCCTCTTAAACTTAAAAATTATGGATGAATTGGATGCATGTTTAGCGTAGTATTGCTACTTGAGGGTGAATGGGATGCATGATAGATCATTTTTAGCCGCCTCTCGTTTTTGTCGAAACGAGTCTAGAATAGATTTATGCACTTGGTGACTCGATCTGATGCTTACTGACTTGTGAACAATTAATTCCCCTACCGAGTCCCTCTAGTTGTTTAAAATCATATTTGACTAGATGGTCCGAATAAGGTGCAAAAGAGGCCAATGTGCCCAAATTGTCGTGGGGGTTCGGTTGCGATTCAATACACTGGCGACTTTGAGTCTGCCGCCTATAAGCTAGTCCCTTCAGGCTTCTATTCTCACCTCTTCCTAGTTGTGGGTCGGGGTTTTTTAGGTAAACTCGGTCTATGTGGATGAGAGCCTTAGCCAGATCAGGGTCGCAACTACCCCCATTTGAAAAGATACCCTCCAAAACGATACAAATTTTTTGAAAAGTGAGTTTGCAATTGAGTAATTCAATTGACTAAAACATGTTTAGTGTATTATGTATAGTTAAATTGCAAAAGAAGAGGGGAGTGCTCTTATTTGAATACAGTGTTAAGTAAGCACTCCCACCCTTAGGACGGGAATAATACCCGACCAGGACCATCTGTTGTGAGCATAGGTGATAGGGGAAATGTTTTTGTCGGTAGGTGTCGAGTGGTACTAAGTATATACATAGGTTTGTTCTTCATTTAGATTAGAGCACTCGGTACATGTAACTGTATGGTTTGGTGATCAAAAGTGTATTCTTGGCATCGTGAAGTAGGCTTGAACTGCTATCATGTTATTTCCTTTTCACCATGTTTAGAGTTTGCTTAGAGTGCAAAAAGTAAAGTTGCTTGAGGACAACCAAGATTTCAGTGTGGGGGGATTTGATAAGGCTAGAATATGTAGCAATTCTCTATCCTTATATGCATCCTTTTTTAGTGATTATTAGTGTGTTCAAGCTTCATTCTCGTGTGATTTCGTGTTTTGGCATTATGTGCCTAGACCCGTCCATTTGGACTGTTTCGGTCCATTTGATGTATTTTTTTGTAGTAATTTTTGTCCACGGGTACTCTAGAGATAAGTGGTCTGGTTATGAAGCTATGGACGTGAAGTAGAGCACGGTTGGAGCTTGAACGGAAGATCGAGAAATGAAATGGAGGAGATGAGGGGCTACACGCCGTGCAGCCCTAGGATGGTGTAAAATAACGGCCCTTAAGCAGAGGAACGTCGTGCACCCCTCCACGGCGTTTCTCTTCATCAAGATGATGGTTAGGGTTTCTTTTGAGTTGTTTTCTTCTAGCATCATGAGTAGCTAATTTCTTAGAGATTCTTGGTTGAGATGTAGGAATTGAGCCATGATACCTGTTTGAATGTTTTAAGAACGACGATTGTGGATGTTTGGATTGTAATGAAAGATTGCCTTGATTGATTGGTTTTCAACCTAATTCTTGTTACGGCTAGAATTAGGTCAAATTTATGAAATCCTTTGTTCATGATAGACTTAGGAATTTGTAAGATTGTCGATCGAGGATAGAACTAAGTTATCGATGGGGTAAACCGATAACCTAAATTCTACCTTTTGTGTTGCTTCCAGTTTTAACATTAGTCGTCTTGTAATTGGCGGGCGCTCTGGTTTGCACCCAATGGACCAAGTTGGGTGTAGTTATCAGTAGCTTAGGCGTTGATGGACCAAGTCAACGCTATTTCAAATTAATAGTGATTTCTTTTAATTCCGGAAGAACACCTTATCACTTTGTAGAACTTCTCGGTGTTCATTACCGGCTAGCCTGATTAAGGTTATGTCTACCTTAGTTGGGAAGCTAGTAGTGGTAATCCGCGTCCATGATCGTGCGGCGGATTCATACGAGTGATAGGAGGGATCGTTTTATTCAATTCAAGTCCATATTCGTTCGTTTTGAATGCATTTAAGAAGTTGAGCTTGATGACTTATCTCTTTCAAGAACTCGGTTTTTCCAATTGAATCCACCCTTGATTCGTAGTTCTATTTAATCATTAGAATTATTAAAATAAAAACCAATTATTGTAGTCTAGACCATGTTGACGAGTTTGAGTAGAAACATAGCGAGAGGAACCCTTAGACACAAACGACACTTGTGTTGTCGGAATAACTTCACAGTTATTTCGGCAACGACATGCACAACTCGTCAAGTCTCATACACAGCTCATGATGAATAAATATACAAGCTTTCAAACGGGCATATATGGAATGAAGAATATTTACAAAGGCATGAATTATCTTGGACAACGAAAAACCAACCATGATGAGCAAACCGAGTGGCAAGGGGATCCTTTCATGATCTTACAAATCAATACCTAACGTGCATATATGGAATGAAGATTATTTACAATGGCTTGAATCATCTTCGTCAACTACAAACCAATCATGAAGATCAAACCGATTTTGGTAAGTTGATTTTTGGTTGATTTTTCAAATCAACAATCAACGACCTAAAGTTTTCTTGAAGATATTGAGAGATAGAAGATCAACAATTTGATCAAATCAAATCAACTCAATTCCTTATATACACCTGGATGATCACAGAGATCATGGAATTGATCTTGAGGATCAAATTCCAAACGGCTACTAGGAGCAGATCGACACCTATAAATAGAGAGGTAAAGGGGTGGAGCAAATCACCAATTCACAAGCAAGTGCTCTATTCTCTAAAGCTTCAGTTCATTATTTTTTGAGTTGGTCGTTTTCATTATCATTTTTGAGTAAAAAGTCGGTAGGCTGTGATTGAGAAAAACGAGTGTGAGTGGAGTTCTTTAGGTTAATCGATAAGATTGTTGGTAAGTAACAATCTATATCGCTGCTCTTGTTCTCGAGAGGTCACAGGTAGAAGTTATCACTCTGATTTCGGAGGATTGTCACTTTGCGCATGTGCAAAGGTTGTTGTCACTTCGTTAGTTTACGAAGGTACATTTTTTTATTTGTGATAATAATATAACTCCCGGGGTAATCATCCTCAGGCGTGGAGTAGTTTGAGTATCCGATACCACGTTAAAACATGTTGTTCTTAGTTCTCGCAATTATCACGTAAATTAATTCGTAGAACTGAACATTGGTCTTGAGCTGAAATTAATTCACCAAATAATTGGGCCTTAGTTTATAAACTATAGCTCATATTTGAGATAGAATTTTTATATCCTATTTGTTCTCATTTCGACAACATGACAGTAAAGGAAGAAAAAGAAATTCGATTCCTTTTCACCAATTTACTTATTTATTTATTTGCTTGATCGATTCTCATCGAGGTTGATAATGTTTGATTGAGTTTCAATACATATATTTTAAATTTTCACCCTGCTCATGTCATCACCACCGAACCCTAACTACATAATTAGATTGAAATCATTTCAGAAAAGCCTAAAATCAAGAAGAAGACCACGATGCAATTGTAGTGGATTTAACCATGGTTCACCAAGGCGTGATTAATTGTTGTTCGGCGATGTTTAGGCGTTTCTAATTATATAAAAATGGTATCGTTTGGATGAAACCTCAGCAACCCTAAATCCTTATTTGGATTATGAGAATGAATGATCTTCACACTATGATTATGAGGTTATTTTTTGCAACTAGCCTCTCTTTATTAGAAAAAATTTTCAGTGCTTTCGGTGTACCAAGTACTCCAGTTATCTGAATTGATCTAGACCGCTCGTTATCTGAATGTTTTCCGATTTTCTAATTATTCTAAAATCGAATGGTGACTTGCCTTAATTCATAAGGTTTACTATTTTTTTCAACAAATATGAGGTTTACTATTCTTCTTATTTATCTATTTTTGTTTTCTGTCGTTATAAATTAATTTATGATCATCCTAACATTAATTTTGTACTTACCAATCATTTTATTTTTATGGCAGTTATTTGTACATTGATATAAGGACACTAAACGGTTAATTTTAACTCTCCAGGCTTGATTAATTGAATTTAATTCATCCTCAACAATGAAACAACAGTTCAGATGATTTCTCGATATTCGTGCTAATAGTTCTTAGTCGAATTTAATACTGAAAAGATTTTAATCCATCAATATTCCTCATACTATAAACCACAATCTGGTAACCGCCCTGGTAAAAAATGTAACACCGGTACATCACTTCTTCTCCTTCTTCACCCTCTTGGGTAAAATAAGGGAGAAGAAGAATCAGAATCAGAATTGGTAGTAGTAGATGAAGAATCATAAGAAGCAGATAGACAAGTAACCGCAGAAGATTCAGAATCACAGCTAACAGTTTCTTTCGTCCGAACACAACTTGAATTTGTTGGTTGAGATCTCGACCAACAAACCCAAGAAGGAACCAACGATAAACCCATGATTCTTCTTGTCGTTAGACATTCAAATACCACAGCAGGAGCTCCTCGAGTCGGTCCCAATCTATACAACAATCAATCCCCTAAAATTCGACCATCTCTTCCATAGATCTCCTGATGTCTAGGTACGGATCCTTCATCGCCAACACCATGCTCTCTTCAAACGGAAACCCTTTCGTCGGCGGCGACGCCTTCTCGGCCTCTTCCTCTGCCTCCTCTGTTTTCCGCAGTAAAATTATCGAGCTAATTTGGTCATGGTCGAAGAACAAGTAGTGTGAGGATCTGATTCCGCGGACCACCATCTTGGAATCATCTTCGGAATCGGTAGAGAATGAGATTTCATCATCCGCCGAGAATGAGTCCTCTGCTTGTACAGTTCATATGATTTTTTATTTCCACATATAAAGGCGTAATAGCAGTGTGGGAGTTATCCGCGAATATAATAGTCTCGTCCAGTAACTAACAGTTATATTATCATGTTCCTTTGATTTGGATATTAATCAAGTAAAGGATGTAGACCTTCAAACGCTTTATGATTTAAAATTGATCGATTAGATCTCCCAAAATGGATAACTTTCAAAGAATCAACACCACTCTGTGCACCATTGATGATTTTATGACTAGAGAGGATGAGCTGGGTTGGTTTGATTGCATGGTATAGGTGAATGAAAATTTTATTTAAACTATAAAAAGAGTTGAAATAAAATAATAATGAATGATGTTACCTTCATTCATAAATTTATATCACAAAACTAACGTAATTCATAAATTTAATATTAATATTAATATTTTCATATGATTCACATATGAAAAATGAAAAAAAACTGAGCTCAATGAATATGATATGGGAAAGACAACTAAATCAAGATCTCATATTAATTGAATTAAAGTCAAGTGATTATTAAATTATTTTTTTTGGACTTAATAAAATTTCAGAAGAAAAAAATAGAAATGACTGAATTTGTTTCTCAACAACGGGCGGTCTAGATCAGTTTAAATTATCAGGAGTACTTTGTATACTGAGAGCACCAAAAAATTCACCTATTATTTATTATTCTTGACCTTGAACTTTGTTTACTTTGAACTTTAAAATTTAAAATTTAAAATTATTTTGATTGATATTAAGTATTAAGTATAAGGTGCTATGATTATTTACTATTTTTTTATCGTCTAGATATGTTTAGACATCAATTAATCGAACAGACAAATAGGCGTTAGGCAGTACCTAACGCCCGCCTATCCCTTTTTGAAGAGCCAAAACACAAAGTAATTGCAAATTGTTGAGCTGGCTACTAACTGGATATTAATTGCTGACTGTTTCACAGCCACATTAGCATTCCATCCGAAAAAGCAAGGTCCAAACCAAACTCAGCGGCCAAAGCCTCTGCCATCTCCGGGGGCCGAGCACCCGTGATACGTTTCACTAATGCAGCTAAGAAGATGCCAGCTGAGTCTCTTATCAACACTCCTAGACCAACACCCTCTGGGTCAAATATACATGCATCTATGTTAACCTTGACCATCCTGGCAGTTGGACAACGCCAAACAACAATGACCGCAGGCACTTGGACCCTCTCCATTTCAGTTTGGGCCATTATGTAAGCAACCAAAAAATTAGCGCTACATGAAACAATGTTATCTTCGCAAGTTTGAGATCCAATGAAGAGATGTGTGTGCCTCTCCTTCCAGAGGAACCACACCAGCACACACCAACCCTCCAAAGCTTGCACCTGAAACGCCTTTGTAACATCACTAAACCAAGTAAACCCGTCAGAGGTTTTGAATTGCTCAAAGCATCCGTTTAACTCCTAGTCACCCCAAATCGTCCTCGACCACTACATTCCCCAAATCGATGTAGTTGACATTCATAGAGGCAATCACATTATCAGTTATAAACCTGTCAGGAATAAAAACACTTTGTTCCGGAGAAACAATCTGGTCCAGAATAACTTTCAAACGATTAGCAAGAACCTTTACAACCAGCTTATACATCACATTACACAAACTGATCGGTCAAAAGTCCTTAGGAGAGACTCTTGCAGCTTCACCTTTGGGATTAAAGAGATCAAGGTGTAGTTAAGATCAACATGCATCTGACCAAAATCAAGAATTCCAAGAAAAACATTCACAAGATCATCGCCAATAATATCCCAATACTTTCGAAAAAAAAAGATCGATACACTGTTCGCCGCCGATGCTTTCCTACCTCCCATTTGTTTCAAAGCTGTAAACACCTCATCTTTTGAGAAATCTTGCAATAGTTGGATATTGTCATCCGGGGAGATCTTAGACATAATGGAGTCAAGGATCAGGGTCTCGGCTGGGAATGAACCTATCGTGAATAGGTTAGCAAAAAATCTTTGGAGGCACTCGGAAGTCTCCTCCTGCCCAATAAAAATCCGTCAGCTTCATCTTTCAACTTCGAGATCTAATTTCTCTTCCTCCGCGCCGATGCCTATCTATGGAAGAAATCAGTATTTGGATCCCCATCTTTGAGCCAATCCTTATTCACTCTTTGGTACCAATAAGACTCTTCGTTTGATTCGACTTCAGCCATTTCCAACCGGAGTTGGTTTCTCTGGAGCAAAGTTGTCGGGTTGCGCAGACGGGATTCCAAGTGGGGAAAGACTCTATCAATTTTAGATCATTGTATCTGAAAATGGGGGAAAGTGTTCTTACTCCAAGAATTCATGGAAGCTAGTCATCAGCTTAGTAAAAATGTCACCACCACCTGATTCCGTCCATGCCTTTTGAATAATCGATCGACACCCATCTTTTTTTGCCCAGAGTGGTTCAAACCGGAAACACCATCCCCACTTAATTTCCTCCACCTCCATAGCAAAAGTATCACACATTGAATTTCCCTATGGCCCGATCGAAATTGGTCAAGGTGGCTAACTTGAAACGTTCCAAAAATATCCATCCATTTTTTGTTGGTAACAAAACGATCAAGTCGTTCTTTAAGAAACCCTTCCTCAACTCAGTTATTATCCCATGTAAACGGGTATCCCCAAAAACCAATATCCAACAAATCGCTCGCTTCCAAACACGAATTAAACTCAACAATCCCCCTTTTTGTAGTAAGTCTCCCACCAGACTTTTCAAGAGAAGAGGCCAGTTGGTTAAAATCTCCATCACACAACCACGAGCCATCCCACTGAGACGAGAGTTCATGTAATATTTTCCAAGTCAAAGCCTTCTCTTCCGCCTAACCCAACAATATATACCACTAAATCTCCAGCTAACATCGTTTGGGGCATTAACCTTAACGTCTACATGATGAAGGGCACTCGACATGACCTCCAAATTAACACCCTCCACCCACTAGATACTAATTCCCCCGATATGTTGCGAGACGATAAAGTAGCCACCCAACAATGCCCAAAATCATATCCTGCACTTCTAAACCTTTAATTTTTTCTCAACCGTTTGTTTATTCTCAAATAAAAACACCACTTGCGGGGAAGCTTGTCGTAACAATGAAAAAAGAGATTTTACTACGCGTTTATTCCCCAAACCGCGACAGTTATAGCAAATAATCCTCATCTTATACCCGGAGGTGATTAGTTCCTTGCACCATCAGCAACAGACTTTCAACGCAAATGACTTTCCTTCGATCCATTACGAGTCCCTTTAGCCTCATGTTTCCCTCCATGATCCTAAATAGAAGGACCGGAGTTATCCCTTCGATGTTGAGAATTACCTCCCCGTCCACCAACCTTAGAAGGATGTGCCTGATTATGATTATGACCAACGGAAGGCACTACCTGAGATACCGGTCGGGCGGACTCCACTCGGCTAACTAGCGGTGAAGGATTTGGCATTCAATCGGCCTCAGTTGGTGGCACAACCATTGTCAGAACCTTTGGTTATGTGTCAGCATCTCAAAGGGCAAAAAAGGGGGTTTGAGACCATAATTGGTTGCATTTTAGCACCACCTTGCGTAAGTTTTAAGGCTTCTTTAGGTCCCTACGCTGGCGGGCAACATGGGAACAGGGAATCATCCAGTCACCATAAACCTCCTCTGGGATTCTCTCAGCAAGGTTGTTGCCATTCTCACTAGAAACCACCATTGGATCAANTGACGAGACTCCTTTACCTTTTGTTTCTCTCCACGACCCCAAGCAAATGAACTGCAAGATTCTTACCAGCTTGGGAGGTACCTCCTCGATCATCGACCTTAGAAAATTTCTCCTGGACATGAGCAGGGGCCACAAACACATAATTAGTAACTGGTTGGCTAGTTTTTTTTAGCTTTGAGGGTTTGGCAACTGAGCAAGGTCTACTGGCGGAATAGTAGTTCTCCCTTCCTTAGAAACTGTATCCTCTACTCGAAGAGCAAAAAACAGGTTAAGGGCCATGGCAGGCTGCGACTTAGCATCAAGCTGTGTCAGATTTACGGATTCTTTTGCTCCTCCACGTCGGTCCCACCAAGCTCCATGGGAACAGGGAATCATCCAGTCACCATAAACCTCCTCTGGGATTCTCTCAGCAAGGTTGTTGCCATTCTCACTAGAAACCACCATTGGATCAACAGCAAGTGGAGGAGACTGACACTTGCAAGTATCAAATGGAGCGCTATATTTCTCACAAAGCGAACAGATCCTTAAGGCCCTCGTAGCCAATAAAATAGCAAACTCCTTCAATCGTATACTTCGTCAGTAACGGTTTTGTCAAATTGACCTCGACACACACCCGAGCATATTTGGTACGTACCCCTTCCTCCATTGTGCAGTCCACTCGCACCGGTTTGCCAATATTACCGTCAATTCTCATAACTGCATCCCGATTAAAGAACTCCACTGGTAGGTTCGAGAGTTGGACCCATAGTAAAGTATATGTAATTTTGATTCTTCGGGGATTGAGACCCTTATGTCATCGGTGCACCCTAAGGTAAGTCTCTCCTAGAATCCAATGTCCTTTTGTAACTACCGTCTCATAATCTTGCTTCTCACGGAAGCGAACTAAGGAGTAAGCATTATTCAGGTCCGAAATCGGAATGGTCGATGTCTTTGCCCACGGATAATTAAGTCGACAAGCTGAATGAAAATAAGTGACACATCGGCCAAGCCCCTTCATCACTAGTGCTGACTGCCACTCTCTTCGGAAACTATGTTTCTCGGCCGCCATAAAACAAATAGTAGGGCACAAAAGGTCTTCATCATCATCCACCACATCATCTTCTTCTCTCATTGATTCAGTTACATCCCCGGAATCAGAATCCTCTACATACCACTCAGCAGGGAGCTGAAAAGTCCTCTTGGACCACTTATTCCACGCTGAAGGAATCGACGTCCGCTGCGATTCTTCATTCCCCTCGTTAATATTCTCAGTTTGGTTTTCCTCATATGTAACATCCTCCACAATCACATCTTCCATCTCAGCTGTGTTATTAAGATCCATTGCCCTAAACTTTTTCTTAATTTGGTTTGCCGCCAAATCACTCTTCGATGATGGCGAAGATGATGGTTGAGCTTGCCAACGGACCCCACTAACAGTTTCAGGGGTTTTTTTTTATCATACCAGTTATTGGGGATGGCTTGGGAGCCACCATCAGAACCCTAGCGAGAACAGACACAAAATCGCCTCGAAAATTTCCTCAAAGGAGCTCTGAATATCTCGATCTCTGTGTCAACCATCTATCTTGCTCAAACAAACAACTCTTCTGTTGGACGGGACGACCATTGATCGCCAAAGAGCCAATGGGACGCACTTTAGCTATGCATGGGTCGACCAAGCTATCAGTAGGGCAAACTTTGCTCTAATAAGTAATTGCATCTGAGGGCCTACGCATGACATCATTCTAGTGGATCACCTCGGCCTAACGGTCTAGATCACCCGCTTAGATCCAACCATCTAGATGCAACCACTTTATTATGATTGTACTATATATAAGACGCATGCTGCTATGGTAGAGGAGACACATGACCACAAAGGAAAAGGATTTATTCCGATCGATCTGTACGCTAGATATATTCTTTTTTTCTCCTCTCTCACACTCTAACGTTATTTCTAAACTCACTACTTTCTTGTCTTACCGGTGAAGGATTATAAATGTTAAAATTTGAACCTAAAAATCCAACTTAGATAATCCAAAACCTAATATCGTTATTGCCCACAACGAACTGGGCTAAACAAATTACTATTTCATCAGGTAAAAGCCCGACCTAAATAAGTTAACTTGGACCATCAATCCATCCAGGGTTTTTTATGGTGTGATGGTGGGAATTGATGAGGGTGGCAAATTAGTAGGGCTCCATAGGTCGGTTGGTGATCATGTGGGTCACCGGACAGAATCCGACTATATCTGAGCAACCTACCTTACCACCTTCCATCTGTCGAATTCCAACTTCATCTGGATTACCCCTTAGTTCATGGCAAACCAAACAAAATAATTAAAGACACTTCAAAACATTTAAAACTGTAAGCCACTGATCACCCACGACAGCGATACTTGTTTTGTTTCTGATTCTAAATTATAGTTCCCCACGCCACACGTGTCATGGGTACAGCGATCCTTGTAAGCCTTGTTCGAATTTTCTTTTCTATTATTTAAGTGTTCTGTTCTGCATTAAACGTTTCCAGGTGTGCAGATGACCAGTTTATGTACTGTATTTACCATACATCGATTCAAAAACATATTTATACAGTAAGATCTTTCTTTATATAGGGGCCACGTGTATAAGCAACACACAGTCTTCGATCATCTCATGGTACAATCATCATCAAACCAATACAATATAACACCAAAATAAAAACCCAGGAGGCCTTAAATCACACGTATATGTAAATATATAATATGTAAAACTAGCAAGATGTACAAAAATAGATAAAATGAACAGAAGGCATCATATTCATATAGGGTGGTGTGGAGCAGCCTTGTTGTGTGATCCTCCTCCAGTCATGAACTGCTTCGTATACGCACGATGGCGGCGCTCTCTTGCGTAGATAACCCAGAAGATCAATGACAGCATGACGGCCGCCGACACAATCACCAGCCCAACATAGATCCACTCCGTGTATTTCCGAAGATCAGGGCAGTATTCCCTGTTGATGTCAGTGAATGTCCTTCTCACAAACGTGCAGTCCTCTAGCTCCACCAGGAACGGGCTGTAGCGGTACAGTCCGAAGCTGATGTTCACCGAGGATGACATTTGGGAGTACAATGTTGGAGTTAGCCGGCCTGTACTTATGCATTGCCCTGATCCTGATACTTGGCACACGTATTCCTTCCACACCTGCGTAAAAAACCAAAAAATCAAATCTGAGTTTCAAATCCAGCTAAATAAAAGACAAACAGTAATTATTACAATGATTTGCTTTAACTTATGGTGATTTTGAGCTTGTTACGTCTGTTATGTAAGAGTCTATTATGTAAAAGTAAATGTCGTTACGTAAAACTTACATAACCACAATTATTCCTTAAATAACAAATTCAAAATTAGTTAAAATAAGTCACTATAGAGAATGCTAAAGAGTTTGGCTTTTTGTTTACATTGGTAGCATTGCGCAAGTCGACTTCACCAGGGGCGCAGGTTGTTTTGTCGGTGAGATCAGTGTTGAAAGGATTGCAAAGGAGAGGAACCAAAAGACCAGATTGGTTATAGTTTACTGGAGGACCAACTTGAGGTGGGAAGTTTCTGTTGGAGAAGTTTGTAAGGACGGTGTCTACTAAGGTGACCAGCTGGAATGTGACTTGCTTCGACTGCGTCAACGTCTCTTGTGCTGTTGCGTTGTCCACACATGGGATGAAATCATCCATTGCCGTCTTTGCCGTTGGATGCTGGACCCAGTCGTCCATTGCCACACACGTATCCGCCATCACACTATATAATAATAATACATAATCACAGCTTAGAGCAGTTAGCTGGTGAAGCATTGCTAAACAAGAATCCATTGCAGAAATTGAACAACTCACTTATGAAGGAGAAGAAATACGCCGCACAAGATAAATGTACCAGCAACAAGAATCCATCCAAGAATCACCAGGCTGCAGTTCACAATCACAAACCCGGAGATTTCAGTATTATCATTTCAGATTCCAAAGTAATATTAGAGCAGATGATTCACTTACACGTATACGAGACAAGTCATCCCAAAGATGGAAAATACTGTAAAATAACATTGTTCACAACCATCATTATAAAACCTTAATTGTAGTAGACTGGAAGAGAAGTATAAATCTAAGGAACATAAACTTACAAAAGCCAAGAAATGCCAACCCAAGCATGACAGCAGCTAGGATTATAAGAGCTAATCTCCTGCAAAATGATTAGTAAGAGATCAACAAAACAGAACAAGTTCAGAACACAGCTTAGAGTCTGAGAAGAGCTTTGCTTACATGCCATTCAACCCATCTTTGATCTTCTTCCTGTTGTCCTGCGTACGGCTGGACAATGTGTTTCCCGAGGAGTTAGCCTTAGCAACAAGGTTATCAAGTTTATTACGCAAATCAGCAGGCAGAAAGAGGGAGTCAACATCAACTGATTTAGCTGCAGCAAGATAACCAGACACGTTTTTGAGGCTTTCAGCAGTAACATCTGCCTGACTCACAACATAGTCCAATGTGTCTGAGGTTATGCCGTTGAACTTCCCTTGACCAGTGTAAAGAACAACACATCCAGCACTGGGAAACCCAGGAACATGAAAGGTTCAGTACACCAAACCATAAATACATAATAATGAGAGAGCATAACACACAGGAATAAGAAGAGACTAACTTACATTGCAGCAACGGTGAAAAGGATGAGGAAGATGAGAGATAAGGCGTAGCAAGCTCGAGAATAGCCATAAGGCTCTCCACGGCAACAGCAGTAGCAGAGGCAGATAAAAGCTAGGGATAACCCAAATACAAGAAACCATATTCCAGCAACGAGAAAGAATGGGACTGCTGTTGCACTCACCGACTGCATCCACCATTCACAGAAACAATCAATCAATCGGTCAACACTTCATATATAATGGAACAAAATCATCCCAACAGTCCAGCACAATAAGCCAGTATCGTGCAACAATAGTGTTCTAAGATCACTGACAAGAAACAAGTACAAAACTATCTATCTATGAAGACACAATTTGGGTGATTTTGCAATTGTGTACAGAACTATCTATCTACAGCACAAACCAACCCACTGTTGAAGCTAAATAAGATGATTTCATAAACAACGACAGAAACCAAATGATTCAGCTGCGTAGGCAAAAAACTTACTAGTAACCTTTTAAAGAGAAGACCACAATTCACTAAGAAGTAATTACATAGCCAAGAATAAATAAGACCAATCAGTTGAAAGGTAGCCAAACCCAGCTGAAGAAACAAATGGGAAATCAAAAGAGGAAGGAAAGGAACTCACAGCCCAATAGTGTTGATTACTGATGTTGAATCCACCGGTGTAATGATTCAAGTGATCCAAAGGGTCTTTCCTTCTCGTCCTCTCAGCAGCTAATACGAGTGTCGTCGAATTCCCTTCCGTAGAGTTCCCTTCGGCAAGATATCGCCGTATTCCAAATGGCAAAACTAAGCCATGACCGGCTCTAGAAAACTCTAAAATAAAATCAACAACAAAAGAACACATTGTTTATTACGAAACCCATAAACATAAAAGAANTGAAGAAACAAACTTTCGTACCTGGAAATCGAGGAGCTCGGAAACGGTATGTTGCAGTCTCAGTCTGTGGAGCTGCAGCTGAGGAGGAGAAGGAGAAGTGCATTAAAAAAGAGGTGAAAATGAAGAGAATCAAAAGTCGTGGGTTTGGTGATGATAACATTGCTGAGAATTTGTTTGGTTTGGTGTTCTGTTAAGTTTGGTGATGGTTTGTTTTGTATCTGATTTGAAGTTGTTGCCTCTGAAGAACTGAAGAAGGAAGCTGCAGAGAGAGTGAGAGAGAGTGACGAAGAGCGCGTGAAATGGAAAAAAGGGAAAAAAGCTGATAATAATTAAGTGGGATAGAAACTAATTGAAAGGGCTTTCCTTATTTTGAACGTTAAGAAATTAAAAGGTTCTCCGCGTTTGTTACAGGTTTTAACGTTTTGCTTCTTCATTTTAATTTCTTATCATAATTCCATTCTTATTTGATATTATTTGTTAACTTTGCAAAGTAAAGAGGGTTAAAGTACTATTTTCTCTATTATTTATAAATTAGAATCGAATCAATATCTTTTGTTTTTTAAAAAGTATTGGCTATCTTTTCTTATTAATGCTAAAATCTTTTGGTAAATAAGAAAATAATAAACTTCCATTATCAAAACCAATCATCAATTTAGTCGATGCAAATTTCAATTAGGTGGTTAACAAGTAAAATAAGTGTCAACAATTCGATTAATTTATCATTGAGAAAATTATATGGCTCCTTGATTATTGACCGACTGATATAGGTGAATTGATTTTTGAAAGGATTACTATTTGATAGTCTCCTTTTATTGTGGTAGAAGGTGATGAATATACAATGGAGTTGATCTTGAATAGACTAAAAATTAGATGATGATGGATTGTTACGTTGAGATGATTGCGAGTAGTTTAGAATTCAGGATGTAATAGTTACAGGAATTTCAAGATTTGAAACCGCAAGGACATTTTAGAAATTTCATATTGTTTATTTGTTTTTAATTCAAATGAAGCTTCTTTGGTGGTTTTCGGAGGAAACACCGGCGTCTTTACGCTTCTCTCCCATCGATAATCCTCCCGTTGCCGCTCATCACTTTCATACAAAGGGAAGAAGCTACGAATTCCGGTTGGATCTAAGACGATGGGAGTGGAGGTCAGGTCGCTGTCTTCAGGGAGGAGGAGAGGAAGATGCGACGGTGGTACTCATCGACAGCGGCGTTCAAATTTGGTAGGAAGAGTGACCTTTCGGCATTTTTCTAGAATATAAATGACCGATCTGCATATTGTTTGAGTACTTTTGAGCCTTAGTTTCATGGTTAGTAACTTTTGAACTTCTTACACTTAAGGACAGTGCACTAAGCAAAGATTCAAAAGTTAGGACTGAATTTGAAAAATAAGAAAGCTGCAAAACAACCACAAAAAGTTTAGGAGATGCAAAAGGACTTATTCATATAAGGATTATTACTAATTAGTCATCTAATGTTTTCTTTTTACAATAAATTATATTGTAAATATAATCGGTTATAATAATTATTATAACCGGTGATAATTTATAATCAATTATATTTAATATATAATTAATTATTTTTTAATAATTAGTTATGATTATAACCATTTATTTTTATAACCAATTAATGTAAAGGGTATAATTAGTCATTATAACTAGTTCTTATAAAATATAACTAGTTATTAAGAAAATATAACCGGTTATAATTTAAAATATATAACTGGTTATAATTAAAAAGATATAAATTGTTATAATTGATTATATTTTATACCGAGTTAAATTTAAATTATAATTGGTTATATTTTTTAATAATTAGTCATGATTATAACCCGTTATAAAAATATAATTGGTTATAATTTTGCATCGGAAAAGTGGTAGGAGACTCGCCGAAAAAGTGACTGGCGCTGACAGGAGTTTCGCCGGAAAATCACCGACCGGTGACCGTGGTATCGCCGAAAAGTCACTGGACGGTGGTTGGAGTCTTGCTGGAAAAGTCACCGGACGGTGACCGAGAAGTCGCTAATCGGTCAACGTCGACGATAAGGTGACAGTGTAATCTTATAAAAATAATAAAATAAATAAATTTGTTGAAAAGACTTCCATGTCCTTTTTATATAGACCGTTAGATATGTCAAAGTGTAAAATCTGTAAGATCTAACGGTTTAAGATCGTTCTGGACATCCTAGAACACTTTTATGCCTAGATTTCAAACCTGCTCCGAGATGATTGATGATAATTTTTATGATTTGATGTTGTCCTAAGATAATGTTAGAAACATATATAAAATTTAAATATAGATAAGATGAATACGATATCTAACATGGTTTTGATCAAATTGCTAGATTAGCCACATAAAAAGAGAGTTGTTGTATTATAATTGTGAGAGGGTAGAAGTTTAGAATCTATATATTGTTGCGTCTCTAAGGGGATAAAAAACAATACTAACATATCCCTAAGCAACCTGCGATAGCCTATTGGGGTTAGTAGTTAATACATTAACATCTCTCTCTCTCAAGAATTAGGGAAGATGAGATTGTCTTACTTGTCAAACTACTACTCACAGCGCTGAGTTTTTGAAACAGTCCCTAGAATATTACAAGTTGTCAGATAATTCTTAGATTGAAGATGCAATTCAAAGTCCACAAGAATCTAGAAATTACCAGAAGGGATCACATAACTTAAATTAGGTAACCAAGTCCATCCCATCTCACAACGCAAGCTGCTCCGACAAAACAAGGTTGGTGCGGGCAAGCCCAAAACTAGTTATGTTACAGCCGTCACTGGTTAGACACCAATATCCAATATCTTCATCATGGTCTACGTCCAAGCGCTAACCGGGCAGCTGCCTTTGAATGCCTCTCTCTCCCGATCTGCTTCTACCATCTTGTTCGTTTCAAGTTCAAGGATGGAGTCCCCACACGACCTCTTCTTTATTCCCGATCTCAAGACTCGAGCATCAATTTCCCCCTTGGTTCTTCCTCTGCTGCCACATTCGGCTCCATTTCCATATTCCAAACTCTTACCAACTCAATCAGTCTGATATGCAAATGAGCTCAAGTTTTGGTAGTTTGGGCCGAAATCAAGGCTTGCAAAATGGTACACTTCTGAGGTTAGTTTCAATTCACAAGAGTCTAGCCGAACTGATTTAAGACCTAGTGAGCAGATTCATTAGAGGGCCTTAGATAAAAAAATCAAACGAAAGGAAGGATGTGCTTTGTGTAAGTGTAGCAGTCCAAGTGGAGTTTTTTTAGTGAAAAATGATGTGATGGTGGTCCAAAAGTATTGGATTCAACTTTAGTATACCTCACAAATATATGAACAATTTAATGTTTATTCATTTCCTAGTTTGACAGAGGGGTTTAGTTTGAAAAAAAATCCATCTGGGATGGAACATGCCGTGTTTTAGGGAACACGACGTGTTACTCCCCCATAAGTTTTCACCCGAGTTCACAACTGGAACACGCCGTGTTCCTCTCCAGTCTCTCCAAACACGTCTGTTTTTGCTCCCGCTCGTCCCCAAATGTCGTACATTGCCTGAAAATATATCAAAAACACACTGAACAACGTAATACGGCGCCGAGGAGAAGGAGAACTAACATGTGCTTCAAATCTAGAGTTTAAGCACATTTCGACACACAGAAAGCACAATTTACTACGAAAAAGGTGTGTCCAAAATATATCACATCAATAGTGTGCAGTTAGGATTTTATGCTTTCCTTGACGATGCAACTTCTTCCAATTTTGTTGGAGCAATAGTGTGCAATTATGGAATGGTTTTTGTAGGGAAATTTCTCACACAATGACGCATAAATATTAATGCTATGAAGATTTTGTATGGCCATGTATATAGCTTCCAGGACGTGGGATGGACATCGAAAATGTGGGCGATCAGTTGCTTCATTTCCGGTTTTTTGATGAGATTAACATTAGGTGGGTGGTTGACAATGGACCCTGAACTCTTGATGGCCATGTGTTCATGAAGCATAACCGGACAGCTGCCTTTGATTGCCTATCTCTCCCGATCTGCTTCTACCATCTCGTTCATTTTAAGTTCGAGGATGGAGTCTCCAAACGACCTCTTCTTTGTTCCCAATCTCAAGACTCAAGCCTCAATTGCCTCATTGGTTCTTCCTCTACTGCCACTTTCAGCTCTATGTTCATATTCCAAACCCTTACCCACTAAGTCAGTCTAATATGAAAATGTGGTCAAGTTTTGGTAGTTTGGGCCGGAATCAAGGCCTGCAAAATGGTACACTTTTGAGGTTAGTTTTGAATCCACAAGAGTCTAGCTGAACTGATTTAAGACCTAGTGAGCAGATTAATTAGAGGGCCTTAGATAAAAAAAAATCAAACGAAAGGAAGGATGTGCTTTGTGTAAGTGTAGCCGTCGAAGTAGAGTCCTTTTAGTGAAAAAATGATGTGATGGTGGTTCAAAAGTATTGGATACAAATTTAGTATACCTCATAAATATATAAATAATTTAATGTTTATTTATTTCCTAATTTGACTGAGAGGTTTACTCCAAAAAAATTTTAAACTCTTGTGCATAAAACACAGTTATATACTTTTTATTTATTTTTCCCTTATGTGGGAGTTTACCTCATAAGGGGGTTATTTCATATTAGGATTGCATGCTTTCCTTGATGATGTAGCTTCTTCCCATTTTGTTCGAGCAATAGTGTGTAGTTATGCAACGGTGTTTTTAGACGTTTCTCACACAATGACGCATAAATATTAATGCTATGAAGATTTTGTATGGCCATGTATATAGCTTCCAGGACGTGGGATGGACATCGAAAATGTGGGCGATCAGTTGCTTCATTTCCGGTTTTTTGATGAGATTAACATTAGATGGCTGCTTGACAATAGACCCTGAATTCTTGATGGCCATGTGTTCCTGAAGCAAAAGCTGAAGGCCAGGGAACAACATGAGCGGTGGATCTCAACAAGGCTCCCACGCTTTCAAATACACTTTGATGAATCGTTCTTTGGTTCTGGCATTGTCATAAAAATGCCAATGAACTTGTGTATGATGAGAAATTTGGATTGCTTCTTATTTAGGTCCTATTGTAGTTGAGGCCCGAGTTGTTTTTGAAGCAGTATCTTACGCTAGTAGGTCTCCATCCGAATATCTCGTTCTTACCGATTGTAAGGATCTTGTTGGTTGTCTAAATGGACCTCTTTTCAAGTGGTTGTTACAATGCTATGATTTTCTTAGAGTTTCTTGATGGTTCTCTCTAATGATTCCCTGCTTTTAATTCCCTCCTCCTATTCGGCCACCTGAATCGTCTACTTGGTTGGATGCTGCTAACCGGATTTCTTCACAAAAGGTCTCCTCTCTAGTGATTTCCACTGGTCAACAACCTCTTAAATCTTATGTGTCCTATGCTCATGTCATCTCCCAAGATTTACGATCGGCGATCCCCGACCAGCCTGCTTCTTTTGAGGTTGAGCCTAATGACATTCTTTTGAGTGGTAAGAATGGGCATAGTTATCTTGATACCTCTGGTGGACTTCGTGCTAAACTATGTGCCCCTCCTCCAAAAAGCTCTTGTTAAGAGTGTGGATATTTAGTATTTATACGATTGACTCAGAGCCTTATAAAGACCGACGGGTAAGATGCGTATGGTAGACCTAGACTATGGGTTCTTCCTGGTTTTTCTTGATAATCCTGAAGATTAAGATTATGCCATTACTGGGGGGCCTTGGATGATCCTAAATCATTACTTGGTTTGCCATGGTTGGGACCCTACTTTTAGAGCTTTGGCTAATCTCCCCCAAAGATGGTGGTTGGGGTTAGACCTCCAAAACTCCCTTTTCAGTATTACCACAAGGACATCCTCATTGGATTGATAAATTTTATCGGACAAACCTTCTGAATTGATCGCCGCACTCTATACTCTGCTAGGGGAAAATTCGCCTGCATTGCAGTGGAGGTTGACCTTACAGAGGCAGTCACAACATGAGTGTTCCTTGATTGTGTTTGGCAAGAAGTTGCATATGAAAACGTCCCATATGTATGCTTTGATTGCGGATGCATTGTGCATGTCCTTGCTAATTCCCAGTCCAACAGTCATCAGATGGAGACCTCTACGCCTGATCCAGTGGTGGCACCTACCCAAAAGCAAACAGAGGCTTCTCCGGCTGTTGGCTGACTTAGCAAAAGAAAACTTGGAAAGCGAAAAAGAAAGAAGAAGCTGATTTTACTAAATCTGCGACAATAGCTACTCAACCTACCAAGAAAGAAAAAGAAAATCTTCATCAAGGGGAAAGGAAGGTCTTTGGGATGGAGGCATTGATTGGAATATCTCAATCTAAAGATGTTAATGGTACTGGAATATTACCCTAAAGATTAATATTGCTATGATTTCGGGCCAAGGAAAAAGGAAAATCTTCTTGGAGAAAAATAAAAAAGACCTTTTGAACAATTAGGTAGGCCAACCTCTAAAAGCCCAGTTTCAAACACATAGCTCTTCTTTGTCTGTATTTGGATCGACAAACCTTCACCCCATCAGATTACGCCTACACATGCTCATCTGACTGGGTTGGAGTTTACGGCCTCCTCCTCTATGGGCCCTTATGCTCCTACGGTCAACATTTCCATAGTTAATACTAGTCAAGATAGCTCCCAATTGAAGGTTTCCTCTGATGAAATCCCCTAAAATCAACAATTGGTAAAATATGCTGCTCAAGATGGTTTAGCTCCTTGCGCTGATTTGCTAGCTTTCGTTGTCACGCCTTATTCGGTTAAGATATCACCCAACCCTGTTGTTAGTGTCCTAGGTAGAATTTTTGATAACTATAAACCTCCGTCCTCCATGCTCGCTATTGGTCAGTCGAAAGGTGCTCACCTTTCTACTATTCAACGAGTCAAATACAACGATGCCACTGGTGCCAAACTCAAGGAACCGGCTAAAGGTATCTGATGGGTCAATCATCTCAGCAATAAACCTGTGACCAAACTTGAGAAGAACTAGAACTTCGCTAAGCTGATCCAATCATGAGAGAGGACGTTAATAAGACCCCCTAACCTCAGTTTGATCTTAACAGATTGACTGATGATAGTGTTCTTGTGGAGGAAATAATTGTTGAAAAGGTGGCTTTGGCTCCATACGTCTTAGTCAATGGGAAAGATTAAATTTTCAAGTTACTTCGTTCCTTTCTAGTCTTTCTTAATGATTAGCTTTTTCTCATGGAATTAACGGGGTGCCGACCATAAAAACTTTAGTACGGCTTTGTTTCATTATTTATAGGTCCATCGGCCGTTGGTGGTTGCTATCCTTGAACCGAAAATTAACGGGGATCATAGTCTTGAAGTTATTCGGAAACTCCCAATTTCTAATACCTTTATGGTCGATAAAATTCGCCGAGCTGGGGGGATTTGGGTCCTCTATAATGAGAAGCACATTCAACTTACAGTTACCCGCCATTCGTCTCAAGTGGTTCATTGTCAAGTTGGTTGGGATGGCAGTCTTAAATGTTGTGTTTCTTTTCTCTATGGAGCTCTCCGTTGACAAGACCGTCATATTCTGTGGAATGATCTCGTTGATGCTCATCTAGATATTGAGATTTTGTGGTTAGTGTTAGGTCTAACACCCCGTCCTTTTCTGACATATTGTCCGCTTTGGGCATAGCTAATCCCTCACGGATTTGTTTTTCGGTGCAAAACAGTGACTTCCCAAGAGGTCACCCATTTTTGTACATCTCTCACCTAAGCATGATTAACTTCAGAGTTCTTAGAAAGAACTCCTCTATCTCACCCAAAAAAATGCATCTTGTTAGTTAGGAACAGATTGTTCTTTATATCCCATAGATCTCTCCTATGCTTTATCGATGTGGGATTTTCCTAGGGTGTTACATTATACTCCCACCCCTTTGGGACTCAACTTCCTCATTGAGGTTTTCCCCAACATCGTTCAAGAGGACACAGAGAGGCTCTGATACCACTTGTAACACCTCATCCTTTTCCGACAAGATACTGTTCGGTTTAGGTTTTTCTTGAGAATCCTAATATAATGCTCGTTTACCTATACCCTTTCGTTCCAATGTAGCTTGGTTTTGTCATGAGGATTTCACCCGCCTTCTTGGTGAGGAATGGAACTCCGGGAGATGTATCATTTCTTCTTTGCATGACTTGTGGGAAAAACTCATTATTTGGAATAAAGAGGTGTTTGGAAATATCTTCAAAAGAAAGAGGAAAGAGGAGCATAAGTTCTGTAAGCTTGAAGCTTTAGTGTCGGCTCGCCTTGTTGCTTGTGAAACTAAAGTCGGGAAGGATCTTGAAGTGAGCCTCTGGGAAGAGAACTTACTTTGGCTTATAAAGTCGAAACATCAATGGACTCTTGAAGGAGATTGGAATACTAGATTCTTCCACACCTCTACTCTCCGTCGACGAGATTTTAACCGTATCCAATGTTTGAAGGATAGCCTTAGTAATTTGGTGTGGGATCAGAATGAGCTCATGAACTTGGGTCGTGAGTATTTCATCCAATTATTCCAGCCTACGATATGGACCGCGATTTGTCCTTCGTGACCACCAACAACAGGCTGTTCACACCTTGGACGAGGATCCTATTGTGTGTGAGTTATCTCCTACAAAAATCTTGTGTGCCTTGAAAGCTTATACTTAATCCCGAGGGAATGATGGGTTTAACCCTTTCTTTTTTTAGAAATTTTGGAATATTATTGGCCACGACTTTGTTGATTTTGTTGCAGCTTGTTTCAGGAATCCCTTCTTGATCCCAATCATTAATGAGACAATCGTGGTCCTTATTCCAAAGATCAGCAAGCAGGTGAACATGACACAACTCAGACCGATTAGCCTCTACTTGGTGGTCTACAAAGCTCTGACTAAGTGTTTAGCCAACCGCATTAGGGGATGCAACACCTTATCATCCCCAATCAAACAATTTTCGTTCCAGGGAGGCAGATTTTGGAGAACATCATTATTCTCCAATAAGCAGTTCACTCTCTCCGCCTCAAGAAGGGTAAACAAGGAGCCTTTGCTATTAAGATCGATCTGTCCAAGGCCTATGAATGGATTGAATGGAGCTTTGTGGAAGATACGCTTCGACGAGCTCATTTCCCTGTGAAATTCATTGAGATCGGCATGGCTTGTATCTCTACTCCCACCACTCACATCCAATAGAATGACGGTCTTTCTGAACCTTTTCAACATGGGCGAGGTTTACGGTAGGGATGTCTTCTTTTTCCCTACTTGTTTACTCTTTGTGTTGAACGTCTTAGTAATCTGATCTTTGATAAAATTGAGGATGGAATGTGGGCTCCCTTCTCTCTGGCGAGAGGAGGCCCTAACCTTTCACACTTATGTTTTGCTAATCACCTTGTCTTGTTTGGTAAAGCTTCCATTGCCCAATGCCTTGTTATCAAAGAATGCCTTGACAATTTTTCTGAGGCATCGAGGCAAATGCTTAGTAATGAGAAGTCGCTGATTTTTTTTTCTAAGAATGTTTTGTCTGGCCTTCATCGCAGTATTTGACATATTCTTAATTTTAGTGAAACTCAGGACTTAGGTCGGTATCTTGGTATTCTGGTTCTTCATGGCCATACCACTAAAGGAACTTATCAGTATATTATTGATCGTATTGATTCTAAACTTGCTGGCTGAAAATGTAAGACTTTGTCCCTTGCAGGACAGGTTACTCTTGCTGTTTCGGTTCTTAATGCCATTCCCTCCTATGCGATGCAAACCATTGTTCTTCCAGTCGATATTTGTAATAAGACTGATGCTTGTATACGTAACTTTGTGTGGGGAAGCCTCCATGACAAGAGGAAGCCCCTCTCGATTTCTTTGGATGTTGTTTGTAGGCCTAAGAAGCAAGGTGGACTTGGACTTCGTAACGCCAAAGAGATAAATGAGGTCTTCCTAAAGAAGCTAGTTTGGAATGTCTTTATGCAACCTGATGCCCTTTGGGTGTAGATCCTTCTCTCGAAGTATACTAACGAAGGATCAGACAGCTCTACTCCAATCGGTGTCAAGAACTCATCGACCCTTTGGCATGGTTTCAGAAGAGTCTAGGATAATGTTTGCCGTGGGATTCATATTAGCATCCGTGGTGGTCGGAATAAAAAATTTTGGCATGATATTTGGATGGATAACAGGTTGAGGCTTGTAGATGCCATTGATTCCAGCCATAATAGTCAGGTGGGAAACCTTACAGTTCAAGTTATGGTCAATGAGGATGGGAATTGGGACTGGTCGGGTCTCGGTCAGTTGTTACCTAAACCAGTCCAGGCTATGGTCCAAGGTATGCAACCGCCCCATGGTGAGGATGATGACCTTTTCATTTGGGGACCGGTCTTGAAAGGGGCGCTTTACTATGAAAGGTGCTTACGACGTTCTTGCTGGCATTGAATTAGCTAATAGTCAACCTTGTTGGCGAAAGTTGTGGAAACAAAAGGGCCCTAATCGTGTGATGCATTTCTTATGGCTTGCTTGCCATAACCGCCTAATGACTAATGAGCGTCTTCGTCGACATATATCGACCTCAATTGCATGCTCTTTATGTCATCACCTTAATGAATCCACTCAACATGTACTACGTTAATGTATAATTGCTAAACAAATATGGTTTAGTGTTTTGGGTTCACAATTAGCGTAAGATTTCTTTCACCAAACCACGACCTGATGGTTTGATTCAGGGTTAGCAACTGTGAGACCCCGATTTCGGGTGAATGTCTAACTCGGGGTTTAATATGGTTTTTTTGAGTCTTTGTGAATCGACTGTCACGGGCATGATCATCAGGTAGATCAAGGTCGTAGTCAGTGATAGTCACATTTGTGGCTAACAGGAGGATCACGATCGTGACCATTAGTAGGCCATGGGCGTGGTTGCCATGTCAACACAAGCGTGATGGAAAGTAGGCCACGTGCATGGTGGACAACTTCTAAAACAGAGTCGTGCCAAAAGTTGAGAATTACAGAAACCTAATCTTTTTACAAATCACTGACGAGTGGTGATTGGTTCTAGAAAGGGGAGAGAAACTTGTTGATCGATCCCAGATTAGTAGGAGAGGCTTAAAGATCATTGAGAAAGCTTCAAAAGGTAATCTAACTTCTTACTCCTTTCTCAATCCTTTATTGTGAATCCTACATAGGAAAATCCTGATAGGTATGGATTTGGGGTTTTGGGACTTCAATCCTACGATTGATCTCTTGAGGTCTTGCAGATCAAGCAATCAAGCTTTAGGGAAGCAGCTTCAGATCAGACTTTTCAGAGGAAAGCTTTCAGAGGTAGGGGTTAGGATTACTTTTCTGCTTATTGTGAAGAATTGTAATTTAGTTGTCTGGAATCCTTAATTGGATTTTCAAGACTGTATAGTAGCATGCGATCTACTGTAAATGTGTTTTGTTTTATTAGCCAGGTTTCCATGATGTGCAGTAGCGTGTGATCTACTGCACATAGAGTTATTATTTAAGCTTAGTTTTGCAGATGAATTATGGCGTGTGACCCACGGTTCCTAATAGTCCAGCCAGGATAGACCTACTAGGTTAGTACATGACTATGATTCGTCGTTCACCCACCCTATGGATTGTGCGATCCCCCAGGTTACAATCAGATTCAGACAGACGTGACGAGCAAGCCTTTGAGCAGCTCTCACGGTTCTTCAGGGTGGTTTTATGGTCTGATCCAGCATGAGGCTATCCTCTCTCAGCTATGGGTGGTTGACGATAGAATGATAGCTACAGGACCACAGGGTCACATTACTAGATACTAGTTCAGTTCTTCATCATCAGGCTTAGTTACTCAGTCTTATTGCTGACCGCAGTCTCGTCTCTTCATGCATGACCAACCTTGGGACTTCAGGAGCCAATGCCGCCTAATAAGGGAGCACAATTAGGGACACAACCTCGGAGTGACTCTGAGTGTCGCATAGAGAGGTACCTTGGAGGACCTCATTTATTCCTTTCATTGTTTTCACAGTTTCAGACAGTCTTTCATGTTTTCAGTTGTTTTGACAGACTTATTTACAGTCGTTGTTTCCCCTGTTTGGGATGTTTTAAGTGGTGTTTAGTTGATAATTTCGAGCCTTTGATACTCTGTTTATTTTCGCTGTCATTTCACTTATGTATTAAGGATATTTTAGTTTAGTTATTGTATGTCAATTATTGTGTTTATGTGTTAAGTGAACATGTGAGCATTGCATGGATCGAACCGCGTGGTTCGATCGGGTAATCTAGGGGTGGGTTTCACAACAACTTTAACTATAATTGGCATAATTTGTTGGCTCCTTTGGAAACTAGCTATGAGTTTATTTTTAAAGGTGCTACTATCTCCTGTGATCAGCTCCGCCTACGAGTCCTTAATTGGATCGTCGAGGTTTGGTAGACAATGAGTATGGGGGATATATCGTTCTAAGAATAAACCACCGTGTGTTGTTGGTCTGGTTAGGTGATCGCCACGCAAGGATATATATTTGGTTTTGAATACCGATCGATAAGTGATTCACCCGAGTGGAAAGGCGACAGGAGGAGGTATTTTACATTTGCCTACAGGAGCTCCTAAGGCAGTGTTTGCAACGAATTACGGTATCTGCACTATTTCCAGAGCAGAGTTGCGAGCTGCAATTCATGGACTCAATCTTGCATGGGAACTAGGCTACATGTGTATCCATTTGCAAGTTGATTCTGCAATCATTCTTGCATTTCTCAAGGACAATAACTCACATGATTTAAGATATGCTGCTTGCGTTGATGAACTCCGACAGTTGCTTGGCCGCAATTGGAGAGTCTTTGTCTCTCACACCTATCGCGAAGGAAATTATGTTGCCGATCTTCTTGTTCATTTTGGTCATTTCCTTTGGAATGCATCGTATTTCCTCGGTTTCACCGGCTATTCATGATTGTATTAGAGCTTATTTAATAGGAGTCTCTTTTTCTAGAGACATCATTATGAATAATTAAAACCTCGAGTCCGCCTTTTCTATAAAAAAATGATTTTCTGAGAGATGAGCCTTCCTTCACGCCGCCACAATCAACAAGTTAACTACGTTGCTCGTTTTGCGAGAATTGGATCGTTTCTTGCTTGACTGGGTTTTGCTTATCTCGAACATCTTTCCTTCGGATAGCTCTTTACTTTGTACTCGATGTGCTTATTGACGAAGTAACTACTTTTAATAATAAAAGTGATGGTGGAAACGGTAAAACTTAAAAGTAATTATGTTTGGTACCATTTGGCAGGTAAATATAACTGCTATTAAAATATAAAGTCTGTGTTGTCATCCCCTTAATCATGTCTGGTAAAATTTCTCATTTCTCAAGAAGAGCCGATGGGTTATGTCTCCAATGGAACATAATTAACAACGTAGGCTAGCTAATACCATGCTGTGCAATTAGTCAAACGATGACATTACCCATTCATCACGAGATTAAGAAATTTTATTTCAAAAACAAAACTAGGTGAAAAATGTGAAAATGAAATTATTAATAAGAAAAAGGGTTAGGGATGGATGGATGGTCAATTGGTCATATCACTATCTACGAAATTCCCCAACAATATCTTTGTTTATATTAACTTATTAAGCAGCAGCACCCCAAAATCTCATTCTTTTTGTCTCTTGGCCCCCATATGAATATGATCTCTCATCTTTTGTCAAGTTATATTTGTGTTTTGCTTGCACACATCTTTTGACATTATTCTCCTTCTTCTTTTTTCTAGTTAGTGGGGAACTCGTCCATTTTAATTACATCTATCTACTTTATTTATTCATCGTCGTGGAAAGATGCTTGGCCATTTAACTTGATATTAGAGGCAAGAAATAAAATAAAATTTATATGATAAGAGAAAAGTTTACTCTCAAAGATCACTTTATCAAAATTTATTTTTTCATCTAATAAACAAAATATATAATATTTCATTCAATTTTCTCTATCAAACCAAACCATATCCATGTCATATCTATCGTAATGGATCATATATATATATATATATAATATGCTAGTTCCTCGATAAAATCATCCAATAACATACATAACCAAAGAAAAATGTAGAGAACCCATAACTTGGAATTGGGAATCATGTGATGCCATTAAGACAAAACGCCCCGACCAACTGATTAATTAACTCAACAAACAAAAGAGATATAGAGACGGGGAGACTGTGTACTTGTGCGAGTAGAAATTAATAAACTAAAACGTAAATTTTCAGTAGAAATTCCAGGGGGGGAAAAGTAAACTAAAACGTAAATTTTCGCTCTTCTCTAGCTAGATTAGTTTATTTTTCTTCAAGGTTCTAATTAACACATAGGGGAACGTTGAGGAACGCCTTTCCTTCGACTCATGCTTGTGGCCATGTCCTCGTCGGAGACTGTACTACTATTATGATCATGATCATCATAGATATTCGTCAACCAGACGTAGACCAACCCGCTTCTCTTCTTTCGTACAACTTTGTTCGAACAAGCTGCAACCATGTTGTTCGTACATCCTAATAAATAAGAGGAGGAGGAGGAGCTGGAATGAGACCCGGACAACCAGCTCACTTGCTCGTCATAATCCATAATTGTGGAATGGTTGGTCGTCGTCATGTTGTCATTTTCGTCTCTCATGATGTCTTGTGGGATCAAAAAGTCCGGTCCAAGTGTTAATGTCTTGCATTTCTTTACAAATAGACTTAAATCCTTGTAATGCTTCATCACAAATTCCACCTAATTAACCCAACCAAATGCATATATAAGAATGAAGTAATAAATTGACCAATCCGACTTAATTATTTTCAAATTTAATGATAGTGGCGGATATTAATTAACCAAATATATCATCGTCTTGATAATTCAAACTTATTGATCAAAACTAATTACTTTTAAAATGAGGATTTAATCGTAAAATATTATAAACATAACACTATTTGAGGTTGAAATTTGAGGGTATATGTTTAGTTAGTAGTATAATTTTGACTGAAAAAGCGAGAAGTATCTACCTTGCAAGCAAGAGAGCAGTGGATGAATGGGTGTTGGAGGGTTCTATCGCAGGAAGTGCAATAGTTTCCGGAGCCTTTGAATTGCCTGTTTTGAGGCCTTTTCTTGATGAACACCACCTTTGCACCGTTGATTGTGTAGGCCTGTATATATATAAGCAATTCTATACAATCATGATCAAGTTTAGATAGCCTTATCTATCTAATTATCAATTCAATTGCTAACCTGAACATTGGAACAATCAACAAGTCTTTGGAGGTCTTCGAGTTGGACAACGTCATTGTAAACATATCGACGAATTTGAAGCAATCTGTGGGAGCGATGAGCAGGGACGCAGTGAGCACAAATACTAATACAACAATCAAGACAACATACATTCTTCTTGACCGATTTGTGGTATGAACAAGTCAAGAAAAACTTCTGATTTTGGAGCGCTTCCAACCATGTTGCCGCCTTCTTGCCCATGATGAATGAATATTTGACGATGATGATGAGTGGTATATGAACTCAAAATTGGCCTCTCACCATCAAAGAGAATGAGAAGTGATGAGTAGGAGAGGGAAGTAGGAGAGAGTGTAGGGCATGGAGGATATACATGGACTAAATATTTATGAATGGTCACAAGAGGGAAATGAGATGTATTTATTCCTTGGGATAGAATAGATATATATGGACCAAATTTTAATTAATTAATTAATAAAGAGGAGGCGCAAGACATTTAAAAAGTTCATGTCATAGGATCGAGGGGGAACAACGTGGGCGATGTTCCTCTGTCTCTTCCCACCCTAATTTCTGCCACTACCTCCATTTTCATTTTTATTTCAAAAAAAACTCATATGTCGGATAATTGTTAGATATAACGAAAAATTCAATTGTATTATGATGGAAAAAAATCATATTGATAAGGTGAGATACTTTTATGTAACATTTATAATGTATCATATTTTAATATCGGGGTTGATATATGTTTGCTAAGTGGCCAAATTATTTTTATTCCAACTTAACTTTCTTAAATAGTTATACGGGGCTGAACTTAACTTTCTTACCAATAATAATTGTTATTGCCAAATTAAACCAGAGTTTTGTTTGCTAGCTCCTTTGCTTAAGATCTCCCTCTGTCGTGTGATGGATTGTTAAGCTCGATCTCGAGTAGTTGAGGGTAGAATAGGTCATATTAGATATTAATTGGAGTTCTAGCTTAATTGTATAATAATCAAGATCAGGTTGTTCAATTACACACCTCCAGAAAGGCTTGGTGGGTAAATTTGGACTTTGGAGATTCAGGATGACCAAATGGCTTTATTAACCACTTGCACCCCGCCCATCTTTCTCAATCTTTGAAGGATCTAAATTGGGACAGTTGTTTAAAACAATTTAGAGACAAATATTGCTTTCTTATTTTGTTTGGGCTTAAATTGTCTCTTGTTTTTCATTCCACCTGTGGCCTGATTGGATGTAATCGGTGGCCAAAAGTGTTCAGTTGACAAAACACAACTCAGAAACTTGGGGTTGTCTTTGTCTCAATCTTAGTGTTTACACTTTACATTGGTTCTCGGTGATTCAGGAACTCTTTCTTTTTTACCAAACTTAGGGTACAGGGGGGATTTTAACAAGTGTCCACTTATGAAGTTGTAGTTGTGTTAGGATTTGAATATATTAAGTCAAACACATTATTGTCCAGTAAATTATAATGTTTCCAAAATAGTATCGTATCAGCTATTTAATCGCAAATCGTCACCAGGCTGATATGGTTTGATCAAGTATGATCAAAATCGAATTTTTACTACTTCCGATTGGATTGGTGAACCGCGGTCGTATCATCTGGTATCAATCAAATCACGATTTAGTTTACAAATAAAAAACAATACCGTCGACTGATTCTCCAGCCGTCATCGTCAATGCTATTCCGTCTCCTCCCTGCTTAAACTTCATTTCTAAGAAGCTTTGCCTCCTTGACTCCTTGGTAGTGACGGAGTTAAAAATTCGGCTAGGAGTGTCTTTAATTTTTAAAAACATCACGTAATTACAAAATTTGAAATAAAAGAAACTTTATATGCCTGAGAAAGCTCTCAATTGAGAAGAGCTCTAGATGCAGTCATTGATGTGCCATCGTCGATCCCGCCGCCGCCAACCTCCACCCCGCCCAAAGCAGCGTCTGCACCATGAAAACCATCACTGCCACCAACACTGCCAACGCCATGAGCAACACCCCGCAATCGCTACCTCCGCCGATCTCTCAAAACTCAATTCTGGCCGCTTTTACCACGAGCAAAAACCCGAACCCCCCCCCCCTAGTTCGGCCCCCTCCTTATCACTGTCCCTTCTCGCCGTTCCTAGCACGATTTCGGTCGAGGAGGACGAGGAGAGTAACCATAAGGCCGGCCTCGTATCACCATCGAGAGTAACAAAGTCACCACGCAAAGAAGGTCGAAACTCGCATGCCGCATCATCAAGCGTAGTGTCCAAAGCGCTAGGATTGCCATTCTAAATCTTTCATCTGAAACAGTTGAGGTCTTAGCCTCTCTCAGTGTGTCAACTAGGGACGCCTTGTGCCAAGCTTGCTAGGTCTTTCATTGTTTTTGTTTTGTTTCTTGTCGTGTTTGTTAGGATTGTTGAAATTTTTTCTCTTTGCGATTTCGCTTAGTGTTGTTGGTTGATCAATTAGTTGGAGAGAAAGGAGTAAGGTCACTTATTTGTAAGGATTCGCAATCCATGTAACCCTGTTGGTAGGGTCTGCACCTTCGATGGAACAACTTGGCCACATTATAATACTTGCCATTTATGAATGAAAGTTTGACAGTTTGTATCAAAAAAATCCGAAATAAAAAGTTAACATTATAATACTAAAAATTCATACAATTGCAAAATAATTGTTACAACACGTCGTCTACATATAACAAACCACAATATAAATTCATATACTAAAAGTATTATATATATTATCAACGCATCGTTCAACATGTCATTATTTTTCTCTATTCTTGAATAGTATTTCTTCATCGAGTTTATGTATCGTGAATTCTTCAGTATACTTGGTATACCGAAATTTTTTGTGTGCCTACTTTTTTTGGTAACGTAAATCCATCACCACCGTTCATTTTCAGTTTGCAATCTCGACGGTTCATAATTATCCAAATATTAAATTTCTATTTCACATTTTATTTTTGATCTCATATGTTTTCTCAATTTGACAAAAGATCTTGTTTTCTCAATTTGACAAAGGAGATTTAGCAAGCTAAGGCAGCAGCTCAGAGTGCAAGAGAGAGAGATGAAGGAAACACAACTTCGAAAAAATGCAGCAAAATAACAAAATCTCGGTGCTTCAAAACAAGACTTGGGACATTCTGCAACTGAAAAATCAAACAAAACACCATGTCCCAAAGTGAATACAAAAAACAGCAACAACAATTTCAATTAAACCAAATTTTTTATTTGAAATCACATGAAATTTTGGATCAATTACAATCCAATTTCAGATCGCAAACTGAAATCAAAAATAAAATGTAAGATAGAAATTTAATATTCGAATAATTATGAACCGTCGAGATCGCAAACTGAAAATGGACGTTGATGATGGATTTACGTTACCAAAAAATAATTAGGCACACTGAAAATTTCGATATACCAAGTATACTAAGAATTCAGCCAAAATATATATTATTAAAGAACAATTAATTTAATTTTAAAACTCGGTTTCAATAGATAAAAATAGAGTTAAGTATTTGCCTTGGAGATAATAAGTGTTTAAGAGTTGCACTTTTGATGGTGAGGGCTCAAATCTCATTGTCCCCATATTTGGATGAAGTTTTCACTGCACCTATGTTGTTTGAGGTCCAAAATATATTTTGTATGGAAGTAAGTCCAGTAGAGTTGGTAAGGGTGTGAGATAAACATACTCATGACTACATATTTGTATATTATTTTCCCTGCCATCCAAGGGGGTGTGTTGCATCCCCTCCCTCCATGTTGCTCCGCCATTGGTATATTGGGGAAAGTGAATTGATGATTAACGATCTAAGTACATTAAATCGACGTTATATCGAAACATAATGTACAAGAAGATCGAAACATAATGTAGTAGCGATGAAAATGCAGAAGAAGAAGAATCAAGGGGCGATAATGGAGCCCGGATAAAAAGGAAGAGAAAAGCCTTCTTTGCTAGGAGCAAGGTTCATTTTCAGCCTTTTGGATCACTTATTTAAAGTTAAAGATTCAAAGGCCTAAATTGAAGGGACAACAACATCATTTAACATATTAATTTAATTTTAAACAGTAACTTTGAAACAGGTCGAAAAACTTCCCGGCCAATTTTCTCATCATCGGAGCTGCGTTTATAAAACAAATTTCAGCCCCCGAATCACCTTCGCATGAACTATTTTCTGCAATTTTTTGTTTGAACATTTTTTTCTATCAACATGTACGTAGTTTTTACCAGTACCAGTTTGTGAAACTCTACTCGTTTTGCAAATGAGTACAACACAAGAGGTTTGAATCAAATTTTGTACTTTTTCGGTCATTGAAACCAGAAACAAGTACAGAAACAAGTACTACAAGAACAAGAGAAACAAATACCTAACAATAGGAAAAGTATAGTAAAAACCAATTGTATATGAAAGTAAAACGGTACAAAAAATATACATAAGTAGATGAAAAACTTAAGTACAAAGTCAATAAACAACAAGTATATAAAGGAGAGTACAGAACAACAAAAACAAGTATAAAGAAAGCGAGTACATAACAACAACAAAAAGTAAAGTAAAATCAAGTACATAAAAGCAAAACGACACTAAAAATAAGCATGAGTACAAGAAAACTTTAATACTGTACAAGATAGAAAGCTAGAATATATATCGGAACTCGAGTACATGAATTGGCACGATATTGAGTACAAAGTGAAGAAATAACAAGTACGTTAAAAAGTTAGTACATAACAACAAATATAAGTACTAGAACAACAATTCTAACAAATAATCATTTCATTACAAGAATAGGGTACAAAAAGGATAAAAAGATATATAAATGAGTACATGAAACAAATATAAGTATGAGTATATTGGCAGCAAGGGACAAACAAACGATTACATTAGACAAACACGAGCATATAATTAAGCATCCAAAATCAAACGTCACTCAATATAAACACGAGTACATAAAAAATATTTATTTATTTGATTATTTGAGTATAAAATATTAAAAACGAGAAAAAAAATGTATACGAATACTTACCCATATAAAAAATAAGTACAAAAACAAATACAGTTATTAGAATCATTGACGAGCAAGTCACAAATAATGGCATCCGGGTCATATTGGCAGCAAGGGACATTAATGCTCTCACTGGATTCTCAAGTACATGGGACATAACCCATCAGCCCTTAAGGCAATCACTTGTAAGTGAAAATTAAAAATAGTTCTTAAATTGAAATCTGCAACAAGGGAGTGACATCCTTGTCGTGGCAAACAAATTTATAGCAGGGGTAATTCTGTCTTAACATTTAACATTTAAAATTAAATGATTTAAAGACATTAACACAAAAGATGAAGACGGTAGCTGTCTATTGGTGTGATAAAAAAAATAATCAATAGTGGGTTCAATAAAATTAACAAAGTATATAGAATTAATAAGAATAAGATGTTAATGTTAATAACAAATATTTTATTAGAATTAGATTTTTTTTATAATTTGATATTTTATAAATTTTAAAAATTTGTAATTTTCTAAAATAATAGTAAGATGGTATTTTATATTTTAAAAAATATTGTCAAAAATATTTTATATGTTATGTTTTAACAAGTTTGATTTCGATATTAAACTTTTTGTATTATCAATATAATCCGATTTTATTACTATCTTATCCGATATGATATATTATTATTAATTTATGGTGCTCTCTTTGATGCGTAGTACAGGTGCAACAATGCACCCCTTACATGGCGCCTACATAAGCGAGGATTAAGAGTTTATCTAATTTTTATATGTTAATTATATTTTAATATTTAAATAAATCTTTAAATTTTTTGGTAGCACAGTAGCAGTCGTCTTCTTGACTTTGGTAAGAAGAGAAGAGCTGCTGGGTTTGAACAATTAGAAGGAAACTGAAACAATCAAAGAGAACAATGCAAGAACACACTATTTGAATCAGGTTCCGCCGAAGCTTAGTTAGCTTCGTCGTCAACCCTTGCTCAGAGGTTACTCTCAGGGAGACTTGAACTTTTATTGATTAATACAGACTGGAAGTATAAGTTACAGAATCAACAACCAACCCAGTGATGCTCTCTGCAACAATCCTAGCTCCCCGCTAAGTGTTTTGATTCGTAAACTAATTACTGCCTAACCCAGTACTAATCAGCTCCCTGCCAATTTGCGCTATTCCCATATTTTCCCAATGAAAAAGTTGCCTTCATTTGAGTAGAAGGGCGTGTATTTATAATCTTTAGAGAGCCAGTAAATCGAGCTAGATTTCCGCCATAGACAAGAAATAAACACAGTTGTAAAAGGTAAGATAATCTCCCGATTTATTTGTTCCCTTATTCCGCAGAGATTCTTTACTTAATAGTTACCCTGTTTCATGAGTAATACTATTGAACCCTAATTTCATTCCCGACTTAATTAACACAACCCAACACTAACATCTATTAACAAGATGAAGCTGTAAATTTTGGAAATCACTAGAATCCCAACCCAACTGCAGAGGATTATAAGTGGCGGCTCTTTAAAAAAAATCAAGTCGATTAAGCAAAGCTTTGGAGTTTGTGAATATTTACTAGAGTCCATATATTTCTCATAATTTTCCTCCACCGCGCAATAGCCTCTTCAACGGAGGAGTTCGTCGAAAAGGTGGATACCATAGCTGGAAAGACTAATCTATTGCGGTCTACTTCGCTCTGGATTTTCCTGAAGAAAGAGAGAGACAGAAGAAACAAGAGAGGGCAGATGAGAGAATAAAGCGAAAGACATAAGACGACTATCAATAAGATCGAAAACCCTAAAAAGAAAAGTAAGTTGCAAGATAGAAAAGGAAAAAAAATTAATTCCTCTCAAGGAAGAGACGTCAGACATAGAAAGCATACCAAACGACTTGCATAGAATAGGAACCTGTCAACTGAAAGAGGTTTTGTAAGAATATCAGCAAGTTGATAATTAGTGTCGATAAAAATCAGCTCAATTTCCATAACAATTACCAATTCATGGATAAAACGATGTCTTATGGAAATGTGTTTTGTTCTAGAGTGAGAAACTGGATTCTTAAATCATATTTATCGCACTGGTATAACACAAGAGCGGAATAGTGGTTAGATTCCTATCTAGGTCCTCAAGTTGAGTTTTTAGCCATACTAGTTGTGTCTAGCAGCTTCCAGCTACGATATAATCTGCTTCAGCAGTTGATAAGGCCACTGAGCTCTGTTTCTTACTAAACCATGAGACTAGGGAGTTTACAAGAACTGACAGGCATCTGAAGTGTTATTTCGATATGCAATGCTACCTGCAAAGTCAGAGTCAGAGTATCCAAGTAGATTTAGGGAGTCATCTTTGGAATACCAGACCCCTAAATCCTTAGTACTTGCAAGGTACCTAAAAATTCGCTTGACAATAGTCAGATGACTTTCTTTGGGATTACTTTGAAATCGAGCACACACTCCAACTCAAAAACGATATGTCTAGTCTACTAGCAGTGATGTAAAGAAGAGACACGATCATACCTCGGTACAGCTTTTCATCAACTGGTTTACCAGCTTCACTAGGACCAAATTTAACAGCAGTAGACATTGGAGTGGTACTAGGTTTACTGATGCACTGTATTTTCGACACACCTTTTCTCGTTGTAAACTATATTTTTATGTGTCGAAATGTATTCAAATTCGGGTTTTGAGTACATTTTTGGTTCTCTTGCCCCTCGGGCCGTATTATGGTGTTTGGTATGTTTTTGGTACATTTCAGGTGTCATATGACGTTTAGAGATGAACCAAGACATGACGGGGAGCCCAAAACAACTTAAAGCGTTCGACTTGGGAAGAAAGCGTCACTGTTTAGTATTTTGAGCATAACTCATCGCTCGAATGTCCAATTGATGTAAGGTAAGTGGCGTTAGAAAGATAATTCGATTGTCTACAACTTTTATGTAACACCATTGTCAAATTCAGTATAATGAAGGAACACAGCGTGTTCCTCCGCTGAAATTTCCTGAGAAAGTTACAGGGCGGAACACGGCCGTGTTCCATATGGAACGGCGTGTCCCACCCCCAGATGGATTTTCAAATCCTTTTACTTCTCCAACTTGGTCCAGAAGCCTATAAATACCCCCCGAGACCCCGTGGATGAGATATACTTCATTATACACATATTTTTTTAGCTCTTGGACAGAGCTAAATTCCAAAGAGACGATTGAAGCGAGAGGATCAACCACAATTGGCGAAGGGCGAATTATCAAGTTGAAGATTGGGATTTCCACGAAGAACATGTCGTCTGCTTCGGTTTTCTTCTCTTTTCTTGTATTTTATTTTCCGAAACCATGAGCGGCTAAACTTTTTGTGTTGTTCGGACGAGATGAAGCTTTAGCTAAGCTTTTGCATGGATGATTTGATTTGTTATCGAGGTTTATTCAGACTTATGATGATTCTTCCTAAAACCTAATTTTTTATTCAATTTTGTCTAGCCGTCTTGATTGAATCATCGACATTGATTTGTGGGTCCGAGAGGAACATAGATTGATAGGTCGCTTAGGAAGAACCCTAGATTATTCGTTAGCTCAAAAGAGGAGCGAATCGTTTAGGCTTTTTGCACGTTTATCGTTGTGACATTTCATCGAACACTATTAATGCGTTTTGTATAGGTGTAGATTAGCTCCATAGAGGAGTCTACTGTTAGATGAAATAGATCCTTAGAGGCGGGAGAGTGATCTAAGACTACATTAGGAAATTTCCAAGCCATTATAACCTGAATAACTTTGATAACTTGTCGTTCATCAATGCATTGCTAGCTTTAGTGGATTCGAATCCGAGCAACCTTCATTCCTATTTGAAACTCAACCTTTCGAATTTGTTTACCTTTAATTCGCATTCTTAGTTGTTAATTGGTTACTTGAAATAATCTTTAAAACAATCATAAACTGTTACTTGGTCTAGTTAGTTAGTCAATTTGAGTAATAGAACTAAAAAACTCTAGCAAAATTTATGATCCCACTACAGGAATCTAATGGGTATTTGAAAGTGGGGTAAAATCTGCACTTCATTTACTTAAGGCCAAATTTCTCAAGCAAGCAGGTACGGTATTTGGACTGACATAGAAAGTTACCAAAAGAGTTTTGAGTGATTTGTAATCCAAGAAAGTAGGATAATTCTCCTATCATACTCATTTCCAAAGACTCTTTCATCTGATTACTAAAGGAAATACTAAGAGCTTCATTAGATGATCTGAAGATGATATCATCCACACAGATTTGGACTAACAGAAGATGACCCTTAATTCTTTTAAAAAGGAGAGTGGTATCAATAGACCTCCTAGAGAAACCTTTAGAGAAAAGGTAAGAACTTAGTTTGCCATACCATGCTATAGGAGCTTGTTTTAAACCATATAAAGCCTTTAAACAAATGATCACAGTACTTGTGATATTCGAAGCTAGGAGGTTGAGAAACAAAAACCTCTTCTAATAAGTCACCATTTAAGAAGACACTTTTGAATCCATTTGAAAGAGCTTAAATTTATTCAAACTAGCAAAAGCACACAACAAACGAATTGCTTCAATTCTGATTACGGGAGCGAAGGTTTCATCAAAATCTATGCCTTCTTCTTGATCGTAACCATGAGCAACCTGACTAGCTTTGTTTCTAACAACATTCCTATTTTCATCAGATTTATTTCTAAAGATTCATTTGGTGCATATGATGATGCGATTTATAGGACGGGGAACAAGATACCAGACCTAAAGTCTAGCAAATTGAACCATTTCTTCAGTCATCACACCATTCTAGTTAGGATCAAGTAAAGCCTCTTTAACATTTTTGGGTTCAATTAATGAGACAAACGCATCATGAGTTTTTGAACGAGTTCCGAGTTGAGAGGAGGGATAAGTGATGATCAGTGAATGAGATGTTCAAGTTGGGATGTGTCGCTCGTGTGTGCGAAACAAGAGTCAGCCCGATTCGTGGACCAAAAGTATGACAAGGGCATGGAGGACTGAAGCTCATCCCCAACGAACTAACGCCTTTGTTCCTAAGGGAGACTAAGGCATAACCATATCAATAACGAAATGGATTCACTCGAAGATGTTGAGCCATACTGTAGCACGTGCCAACATGAGAGTCACACAATAGCAAACTGTCTGAGCAACGAGCAGTCAAGAGTCTGTCCTCTAAATCATATTGTTGGCCACAATAGGAAGTCCTGCCCATCGGCTTGGAGGTCAAACAGGAATGCTTACCCGAAACTGGCCATCAAATGCATAATGTGTTTCTTTGTGTGTTTCATTTTCCTATCTAGTATCGTGAAGATTGTACGCAAGAGTCCTTATGTTTTTTTTAACATTATTCTCTTGCACATTTATTGAATTAAGGATGTCGATTACATTTTTGTCCCAGTGGAACAAAGAAACATACTCAACGACAGCGTTTAGGTCTACCACCTTCTAACATAAAGCGAGAACCATATTCTTCTAACCTACTCTCCACACTACCAATTAATATACATCTTCGCCTTAATGATCGCATTTAGTTTGACTATTTCGACTTCATATTCGCTTCCACTTCGACTACCTTCTCCCACATTATTGCATTCATCTCCCGCATCACTACCCGAACAGCCGCCACGACCTCAAGCTTCTCCCACATTGTACCGCCTCGATGACGACCACCGAAAGCCCTATTTGCGAACTCCACCCGCAGTCAGACCGGTGGCACTCGGCATCCAGGCCTCCTTCCAGCTTTCCGCAGCCACGATAACCGCCAATCGGTTACTAACGATGGCCTTAATTCCCTGTCTCTGATCGTGGGCGGTTATTCTTCCACGTAGGCCAACATGATTGAAGATAGTCATTCTACAGCGCCCACGAAGTGTCGCCTCCGTCATGTTGTTTCCAATTCCATAGATACTTTGACAATCGATGCCTACACCAGAGTTTAAATTGGTTTTTCTTTGCTGTGATTGACACTAGTTTCCTGCCCCAGCAATATCTAAAATTAAAATGTCAACTAGGTGAATTAGTGCAAATTGAGATTGTAGAAGGGGTAGGTAACCTTAAAATCGCCTTTCAGATATAACAAAATGACCTTCAACATGAGTGCACATACAACTGAACAACCACCTGCTTCAGCTATTGTTCTCATAAATCATAATAGATCAAAATTAAGGATCATGTTTTGGTACCTCCCAGGGGTACGAATACCCCTCCCTCCTTAACCTGGCTTCCACCTTAACGCCCCGTGATAGATGTAGTGAAGAATCAAGATGCTCCTCCACTATTTAAGTATGTGCATTTTGGTCATAATACTTCAATTTTTATCAGGATACTAGCTACTTTATAAATTGCGTACGTTTGATTTAACTATGATAGTTGATAAACCAAATATTCTTTCAATTATTCGATTCATTTATTAGCGGCCAATTGATCTTCAATATTTCAACAGAATTACTTCATTTTCTCCATATCAATTTCAGCCAGTGAAACACGAAATTGAAGAACCAATCACAAATTTTGTTCTCAGAACCTGTCATTCATAAAATTCCTATCAAGGGTTAAGGTCCAATTTAAAGTAATCGTTTAAAAATGTACTTTTGACATCTATTTGAAAGAGATTAAATTTATTCAAATTAGCAAAACCACACAATAAGCGAATTGCTTCAATTCTGACTATGGGAAGAAAGGTTTCATCAAAAATCTATGCCTTCTTCTTGATCGTAACCATGAGCAATCAGTCTAACTTTGTTTCTAACAACATTTCTATTTTCATCATATTTATTTCTAAAGATTCATTTGGTTGCCTGTGATGATGTGATTTATAGGACGGGGAACAAGATCCCGGACGTGAAGCCTAGCAAATTGAACCACTTTTTCAGTCATCACACCATTTCAGTTAGGATCAAGCTAAAGCCTCTTTAACATTTTTTAGTTCAATTAATGAGACAAACGCATAATGAGTTTTAAAACGACTTACCAGTTGAGAGGAGGGATCACCGATGATCAGTGAAGGAGGCCTAAATTGAGAACTATTTTAGAGAGAATCACGTGGGTAGCAATCATATTATGGAGTATTGAAATGCATAGGCTATAGTTTAATCAAAGAGTAGTGAAGTAAAGTTGACGACACTATAACTAATAGTCACGTACGTGGTGAGCTAATTATATAAGCAGAGTACGACTTCTTCAGAGACAGAAAACTTTATTCTTCTTTTATTTTTGCCGAGAGAAAGTCTTTGACGAATGACAATGATGTACATACCCAATCAGTTAGAGGAAGGAACCAGAGCATACCACTAGCTGAGATGAAGAGTCAAAGGTTACTCCCTGAGCTTAGAAAGGAGCGGAGATTGGAACCCTTAGATGATTCCCCCTCTGTTAAGAAACAGAGGTGTCACCTCATCATTAGAGATGGGGTGGGTTTATGTTCAGTTGCGGCTTATTTCATAATAGAACTGTACCTAGGAGTTGAGAAAGTCTATGATTGGTTTTTCATGAGATGATTGATGTTGTGAAGCGAGGGTTTTGAGGTTATATAGTAGCGTGCAATTTACTATACATAAGTTGATTTGAATTCAAGATTAAGCTATTGAGAATTGAACAGTGGCATGTGAATTCACTGTTCATAGTAGGCTAAGATTGACTTAGCTAATATAGATTTCAATGTTGTGTTCGTATTGGTCACTCACCCCGAATTGCGTAATCCCTTAGTGATAAAAGTAAGGTTTAGGACGGGTCGAATATGCGTATAGATGCTACTTACACGGTTAGGATGGTTTCATGGTCTAATCCCACTATAAGGCTATCTAGGTGCATGATATATACAAGCAAAATAAATAAAAAAATGGGGTTAGTGCTAAGTATATAAAGAAGTGCATTAACTTTAAGAATAGTACTTGTCAGGGGAGCTCTTAGAATCA